>CABHPP010122680.1:0-25049 GCA_902168425.1 Peromyscus attwateri | reverse complement strand
TTTCTTTCTTTCTTTCTTTCTTTCTTTCTTTCTTTCTTTCTTTCTTTCTTTCTTTCTTTCTCTCTCTCTCTCTTTCTCTCTTTTCTTTCTTTCTGTCTTCCTTCCTTCCTTCCTTTCTTTTTTCCTTCCTTCCTTTCTTTCATTTGTTCTTTCTTTCTTTGAATCAGGGCCTCACTTTGTAGCCCAAGATACCCCAAAATTTACTATGTAGTTGAAACTGGCCTTAAACTCATCCTGCCCTAGAGTCCCAAGTACCAGGATTGAAGTTATGAGCAACTAAGCTCATTTCTGGAGAGAGAACTCCAGGAGCTACTGTAAGAACCCCATCATTGATGCTGTCCCTCTTCCTAGCATTTGCCAGGCCGATAAGAAAGAGACACAGCTAAATGCTATGGGATAATGTTTTTGTACACTGGTTTAATAAAACGCTGATTGACCAGTAGCCAGGCAGGAATTATAGGCAGGATATGCAGACAAGGAGAATTCTGAGAAGAGGAAGGCTGAGTGAGGAGATGCCAGCCCACCGTCCAGGGAGCAGCATGAAATGGCACACAGGTAAAGCCACAGAACATGTGGCAATGTATAGATTTACAAAACTGGGCTGAGTTTAAGTGTAAGAGCTAGTCAGTAGTAAGCCTGAGCTAATGGCAGAGCAGTTTTAATTAACATAAGCCTCTGTGTGTTTACTTGGATCTGAGCGGCTGTGGACCAGGTGGGATACAGGAAAACTTTCAGCTACAGCTAAAATAGAGCCATTGTCATTAGAAGATGGAACTTTTGCAGGTTATTGCTGCAGAACTCTTCTGAGACTTTGTGTGTGTGTGTGACTGAGCCCTCATTCAAAGCTCTGTAGCAGATTTCTGAGCTTTCATTTACCACAAAACACACACACACACACACACACACACACACACACACACACAATCCATGTATAATATACACACACAAACACACATACTATATACCACACATACAGCTCCTCACACATAACACATAAAAACCCCACATACAGCACAGTAACACAACACACACACACACACACACACACACACACACACACACACACACGGCTGTGTCTAATAACCTGACCCCCTTTTCTCAAAGAACATATTCAGAATGAACCAAGATCCACTCTAGCAGCCTTATTTTAACTTATTTTTTCTTTGAAAGGCCCTCACGCTCTGTAGTGACCTTCTCATGTACTAAAGGTAGACTCAGCAGTTCAATCCATAATGAGGAGATAGATAGAACAAGAAAGAAACTTTTCAATAGCCATGAAAGACTAAAAATCTGTGATGGAAAGAGGAACACAATTGTGGTTATGTGAGTATGGGATTAGGAATGAGAACAAACAGATCTTGTAATCAGTAATAAACTGATTAAAGAGTGTCTGTGTGATGGACAGGTGGGAGAGAGACAGGAGGAAGCATGATGTGGAAGGAAGGACTCTCTTAGTGGTAAAGCATTAAGAAGAAAGTTCTTCAGCATTATTTTGTACTAGATGACCATATTCCAATGACCATAACCCCTCGCCAACAAAACAAAACAAAACAAAACAAAACAAAAAACTGATCCTTTTGAAATAAGCAGAAGTCCAGAAAATAGAAAGAGAATCTTAAAATGGAGGGGATAGTTTTACAATGAAGAATGAGTTCTTTATATCTGTTGATGGAACAATATAAATGAACATGGAGAGAGATCATTGGATCTGGCAGACAAATGACTATGGTTAACTGTACCAAGTACTCAAAGGGAGGACATGGGAAAGGGTTGAATGGGCAGACTCAAGAGACAGCATGCCCACCTGTTGGCATAGCACAGAGGCATATCTAAATGAGGTCTTAAATACTACAGAATATATAATAATGAAGTCTATCATGATGATTAATTTTGATAATTAATTTAAACCTTTAAGTTTAATATTAATCTGTGGGGTTGATTTTATCATAATTTCCAAGTTTCAAACATATCACAGGTAGATGATGTATTAGTTTTTTGAGACAAGGTCTCAAGCAGCCTGGGGTGGGCTCAAACTTGTTAAGTAGTTGAAGATGACTGAAATTCTGATTTTCTTTCTGCAATTTTCTACCTTTAGAGCTCTGGGATTATAGAGGTGTGCCAAAACAACTAGTTATGATTGAACTCGGCTTTGTGCATGCTGGCGCACTTTTGTTGTGTGTTTTTTTCATCTACTGCTATATAATTAGTAAATACAAGTATGAAGTTTGACCTCATGTCCCTCATTCAGGAATAAGCATATTTAACTGCCATTCTTTTGAATCTCTACAACATTTTAATTTTGACATAAAAGAACTCACTTAAAATGGAACAAGAATCCTGAAAAAAAATCTATAAATGAAGAAAATGCATTTTGATATGTGAGCAATTTGGGACTATGTAGCTACAGAGAAATACAATTGCAAATAGACAGCCCATCACACTGAAGCACACTGAGAAAGTCATTAGAGTCTATGGATTTGGACCTAGAGATCAGAAGTATCTCCTAAGGAAAGAGGGAGGCGTTATACTTTCTTTGTATGTTCAGTCAATGAATATGTTCTTATCATTTACAAAATGCTGGTGATCATGATAATGAAGAGAATCGACACAGATGCAGTGCCAGAACTTAGAGACTATCTATGTACTAATACTTAAAAGGGTCACAAGCAATTTGATGAATAAAGGAAGTAACCATTTTCTGTCAGGGTTTATATGTTGTGATAACCTATATCTGCACTGCATGCATACATATTCGTGATATCCCAATTCTTCCATCAGATAAATGGAGATCAAATTATATCAGGCTATGATATCTCTGCCTAGGAAGTACATTGTAGAGACAAAGCTGTAATAACAAAAGAAAATGCACGCAGTAATCTTTAAGGAGATTCTTGTTTTATTTTCACTGGGGACATTAATTAAATTTGACACAGGAAGACTTACTTTAAATACACTGAATACTCCACAGAAATGTCTATCACCTTTTCCAAAAGTAATGGTGGTATAATTTGTAAAATCAGAAGTTAATTAAGTAAAAAACTCAAAAAAAGAAATGTTAGGACTGAGATTTAACATGACTATACTTTACAATATTACTATGACTCCTACAGTAACTGTACCTGTCTGGACTTTGTCTTCTCTCACCAGATGACACTTTACTCTGATTAAACAACAAAGGTAAATGTGTTGACTGAGTTGTTTTCAGATTGAACATATTGGTGTAAGTCTGCATGTCATAAGACATGGTAATTTGTATTCTAAAGGTTAAGTAGAGTTTCTATTTTCCTATTGCTTATTGAATTACCATCTTTGCATTCAGAAAATAACAAGCTGAGTGAGTAGCAAACAAGCTGGCTGAAGTTGGAATACGATGTTTCCAACCTCATTTCTACATTAATCAGATCAAGAATATTTTGATTTTAGCAGAAAACTCTGGTGGCTTGAAGATTTGGTCAATCATTTAATTAAGCAGAGAAAACTTGAACTGAATGTGAAAATGGTCCACTGCCTGGAAGATAAGCTGATGGGAGAATTGAGTGGAGGAAGATTTAAACTTTATAAGTGCTACCAGACTGGTCTCAAAAGTGACCAGTTACATAAACCTCAGCAAGAACTCATAAGGAAGTATTCTGGCAGTTTGACTAAGTTATTTAAAATGTCAAAATAATCTTAGTAACAACATAGTAATATTCATGTTAATATGAATCTAGACCATACAACACCAAGCACCAGCTCCAAGTGATGAGAAGAGATCAGTCATTGAGGTTCTGGAAACTTATTCAATACCATGGACAGTATTTTAAAGGATAGTGATAAAGTAGATCCACGCTAAAGATCCACTTTAGATAAAGCTAAAGTAATTACAAAATTTATGTGAATTTTCTTGCTGAGAAAGTCTAATCCAGCATGGAAATTCTATAACTCAATGCAAAATACGAATGTCAGTCTAGTATGCTTATAATAGACAAATACCATTAAGACAACGATTAGTCTCTGATCCTGTGCAGCAAGTACTTCTAACATCTGAGTTTTGTATTGAAGTTATTTTTATTTTGATAACTTCAATTGCAAACCAATATCATTTCTGAGCGTATTAACTGAGAAGAAGGGTCTAACCATTTTCATTACAGATAAAATAGAAAAACAGCCTCATTCAAAAGTCTGTTTGTTCACCCATATTTGAACAAAAATATATTCTTACATAAATAGGTTATAATTTAAAACCATTTTTATTTTTATAATAAAACATGCCAACAGAAAAAAATTATTTTTTTCCATTTTAAGTAGCACTTAAAATATAAAATAAAGGGTTTCATAAAACATCTGCCCACAAAAATCTGGAACCTACAATTAAGAGAAGTAACTGTCAAATTCTAATGTGTGCATAACACACATGAAGATCTAGAGTGAGCCTCAAATTATTCACCTCTGGAAAGTTCTGAGGTGACAGTCATGCTGTTTGGGCATGGACCATTCATTGACTAGCAAAGATCTGAACAACTACACTTAACTGATACTGTTGATGATAACAAAGCAATCTCAAATAAATCAGGAAGGTATTTTCAAAACAGAAAAGGAACTTTGCAACACCCATTGAAGTTCCATAGTACTTCAGACACTTATTCTGAATAATATTAATAACTGTTAACCTTTAGAAAATGAGGCATTTACTTATTCCACCACCCATGGCCATGTGTGAGCCCTCTCTGGAAAAGAACTGACAAACTTTCTTCTCAGGGACTCACTGGTATTCCATCTTACTCCTTCTCAATTTTCTGTCTTCCTTTTGGTTTTACACTCTACTCATTTCTACAGGTGTTTGAGGACACGATGGTTAATCTTCCTTGTCAACTTGACTGGACTAGGAGTCACCTAGGAAACACATCTTGAAACATGTCTTTGAGGGTATTCCTAGAGAGGTTTACCATAGAAGGCAGGTTCCTCTATGGATGTAAGTAGTGCCATTCTATACGCTGGTCCGACATTGAAGACAGGGCAGTTTAAAGACAGCTATTTATGATAAATATATTCACATTCATTTATCATCACAGCTTCAAGAGACTCCTGTCCCTGTTACTCCCCACCATTACATACTATATCATATGAATCAGGAGCCAAAACAACCCCTTTTTCTCTTTAGCTGTCCCATGTCCGGGATCTTGTCGCAGCGATGAAAAAAGTAACTAATCAAGGTCATTTGGAGATTTCTCTAATTTCTTGTTACTAAAGATACTAGCCAGCCAGGCATGGTGGCACACACCTTTAATTTCAGCACTCAGGAGGCAGAGTTCAAGGCCAGCCTCATCTACAGAGTGAGTTTGACAGCCAGTGCTATTACACAGAGAAACCCTGTCTCAAAAAACTAAAACTAAAAACAAAAAACAAAACAATAGAAAACACTAACCTACATAATAATTTACACTTGCCATGGGTGGACTGCAACTGGAAGACATTTACAAATGAATGACAGAACTTTTCAGAGTACCAAATTGTCCACTTGATCACCTATTTCTCCCCCAAGGCCCTTTCAGTGGGTGGTAAAGAATAAATTCCATGCGCAAAGAATTTCACTAAAAATTCACTGTAGGCTTTAACAATTTGTTGCTTCCAGAGAATGAAATTTCAAAGTAAAATTTTACATGCTGTCTCATGTATCAGTTATTTCATCTATGACAGCAGCTCTCAATTTGTGGTGAAATTAGAACCACATAGGAAATATTGAAGATTACTGAGTCCCAAAAGTGTTGAAGACATACCAGTCAGTAACTAATGATCAGTTATGATAAGTAAAAGTAACTAACTTATCATTAAATAATATGGAATCAGAGACCCCCCAAGATTCTTATTCTGTTAGATGTTGAGTGAATGCTGTCATTTAAAAAAATCTAAGTATATTTTCTTTATTATATCCTATTTTGACTTAAGATCATCCCTTCTCCACTTTTTTTTTTTTCCGGTTTTTCGAGACAGGGTTTCCCTGTGTAGCTTTGCGCCTTTCCTGGAACTCACTCGTAGCCCAGGCTGGCCTCGAACTCACAGAGATCCCCCTGGCTCTGCCTCCCAAGTGCTGGGATTAAAGGCGTGCGTCACCACCGCCCGGCCCTTCTTCACTTTTATAGTATCTGTGTACTTATCATAGCATTTCTTCTACATAAATATTTCTTCTGCAGCTGAGAAACAGCTCAGTGGTTAAATCACTTGCTGTACAAGGCTAACGATCTGAGTTCGGATGCCCAGAACACATGAAAAGCCTGATGTACAGTACAGGCATCTGTAATTCCAGTGTACTTACGCTGGAGATGGGAAATCGAGATGGGGAATTGCCAGAAGTTTGGGGTCCAGATATCCAGGCACAACCAGGGGTGACCAGGAACAAATGACTCTGCCTCCAGTAGTATAACAGGTGAAAATCAACAACCAAGACAGCCGTCTGACCTCTACAACATGAAAGTGCTACGGCATGTGTGTTCCTACAGGAGTATGGATAGTCATTTTCTATTAATGAAAATTTACATTGTGAGACACTGAGCAACACCTTTGACTTTGATATCAGTAGCCTGGCGTGTAAAGTCAGTTGAGGTGCACATGTTGGTGGACTAATGGTTAAGGTGGAGTGCAATACCTGGGGAGTCCTTGCTGGGCTCCTAGCATGTCCTGGGTCCCAGGAGACAAGGGAAACCAATGATCATTCACCATAGCTAACCTCAGGGGGCTGTCATCCTGCCCACCGCTAAGCAAAGCTGACACGCCTCTTCATGGACCACTACTCCAATATCAAGGGTTCTCAGGGTGAGGTTTTCACTTCCTCTCTTCAGTGTGTGAACCACTTAAATCACTGAGCTCATGACTCCTCTTCTGTACACTTTCTAACAACAGCTCCCATCTTCCTTTTGCATTTTATGTTCTGTGCACAACATACACACTGAGTAATTAACATATTTTGTTACTTAATTTTAGATTAATTTCTTAAGTGAAATAGTGGGAGTTTTTTTTTTTCTCCTTTTTTTTTGTGTGTGGTGTGCTTGTATGTCCCCATGTGTGTGGACACACACACACACACACACACACACACACACACACACATAGTGCATGTGCCTGCATGTCTTTTGATCAAACCCAGTTGCATATACAGCTAATCTCCCTTGCCAGCTTTCTCTGGAGTTCCCTGGTCTCTGAGGAAGCTGCAATTATAGGCAGGCTACCTTCAGCTGGAATTGTGGGAGTTCTGGGAACGTGAACTCTGGTGCCTTGTTTGTCCGGCCAGTGCTTTAACCCCTGGCTCATTTCCTCAGGCCAGGGCTCTCTTAATTAACCTTGATTGAAAAAGTACCATAGACTAATTGAGGCTCTGTTGCTTTTGACTGCGCTCCAACATCTACATTCTGGGGGAGGAGTAGAAATTGGTTTTCTCATTCACTCTTCTCACTTTTCTTTCAACAGGTGGGGGTAACAACTTGCTGATATTGTTTGTGACACTGACTATGCAGCTGAATTTGGTGATGTATGAAAGTTAATTATTATTCACTATGAAAATAAAAATAACTGAATAGAGTTGCTGTTTTGAAAAACAAGTTGAGTGTGAGAAAATACACACTAGTATAAACTAGATTTTATTGGACAATTGAAGTTTGAATGATTAGTGAACAATTTTCTTTAAGATTATATTCTACCTTAGAGAAATGAGAGTGTGAAACATGAGGGGAAAGCATTGTAGATGAGAGAAAATGTAAGGAGTTTCCCGAGAAAAGCCAAGTCATGGCAAGGTATTTGGCCCACTTCTAAATTTTGAACTATAAAGGGACAATACATGTGGAAAGAACACATAGAGTTCACCCTAATGGGCTTCCCAAAGACCTAACCACGACAAAATAGAAATGCTGTCGTTTCTTCAAATTAACAACTCTGGAAGTTGAGTTTAAAATACATTTTCACTTCTCTTTTGGAAAGGTTTTTGTAGTTTGAAATGCTTATTAGCAAAGTGTTTTCATTCTCCAAGGGTGGATTCTCTTCTTTGGAGTCAGTTAAATGTCAATTGAAGCTACTTCTCTGAATAGAATAGTGATCATGCTGGGTAATCAGCTTTGGGCAAAAATAAGGTGTAACTAGAAAGAAAATTGATCTCTTTGTCTTTTAAATTGGCTCTGAAGTCAAATGAAAAGCTAACTTTTCACAGTGTTTTAAGGAACTTAGAAGCGCTAGGAGAAAAAATGATAACCTTCAGCTTTAACTCATGCAAAGGTTACATTAATTTCCTTAATCACCTTTATTTTTGTTTTTTATGTATGTCCTATGAAACTTCTAGTCTGTGCCCTCTTTCTTTGTGCATCTTTCCATTATTACAAGATGGACAGTTGGAATTACATTTCTAGCTTTAAAAAAAAATACTGACTCAGATTTCAAAGATAAAATCATTTTGAATTCCTCTAATGTTATTTATGACCGAGTAATTCAAATGGGATTTGGTCCCCATGTTGTAAAAATCTTGTTGGATGGATGTTAGGAGGGAGGAAAACATTCACCTAAAAGCTTTCTTGACAACTCTTTGAAACCCTTCTTTGGGGAAGATTGTACTTGTTTTCCAGGAAATCCACTAGTGAGTTCTTCCATTATGAAAACTCACCTCCTTCAAGAGGAACATGACCAGTCAATTTTAGTCAGAAGGAGCTCAGCTGCTCTGTGGCATCAAGAAGAGGGTATTTGATGGGAGGAATTTAGAAGAATTGCAAGGCATTTCTGGAGATATTTCTTCCTATAGAGAATGTTGGTAGGGAGGCCTGCTTTGGTCATGGAAGCCATAGATGACACTTAGAGAAGCAAGGGTATGTTGCTGTGACATGGACTACTAAGACTTAGGGATCTAAAGATCAGCCGCTGAAGGAACTGTTTATACAGGGTAGGGTATTTACAAGACTGTGTAGTGGAGAGTAATAAAGGTCAGCTCTGAGCACAGAAATGAAGAGTGTGTGGAAGTGAATCACATTCCTTTCATCTTCATTCAGAGTCCAGAGGCATGCCAGTATCTCAGAGGTTGACAAGACTGAGGGAACCGGGATCAGTATGACCACTGATTCTGAAAGGGACCAGAACAGAGTAGATAGCAACTCACTGCTAAGAACAAACAAATATAAACAGACTTAAATTTCAGACTCGCCAGTATTCCTAGAGAGTGATCCAATGTCAAAATAACTCAAGATATTCTTATTTTGTCTGTCTGCCTGTCTTCTATTTTGAACAAAACCAAATTAGTCAAAGGGGATTAACATATTGGGAACTTGCAACCCCATCTCTTGACTACAGTTTCAATAACAATCTTAACATTTGACTTAACCATTAGTGCTCTGATTATTTCATGCTCTGATCACCTGCATTGCCTCTGGAACAAGGAACAAGTAGAAAAAAACTGTAAGTCCAAATTCAACTGAACATTCTGCATAAGCCCAGCTGGCACCAGACAGCTCAGTGTATGCTTGCTGCCTCTTTTTCAAACCACAAGTAACAAACGAATTAACTAAATGAGTGAGTTGCCTTGGCCACATATGAGGAAATATATGAAGGATAATTCTTAGGATTATTTATATGCTCATGTGACACATTTAAGATATTTCTACAAAAATATTATATCCTTTGAATATGGAATTACAATTGTATATAGGTTGGTCATTATGAGAGCATTAAACTATGTCTCTGTGACATCAAAAATAATGGAAATGCCTGTAAGTTGTTCCTCTTCTATTTATTTTCATATTTTAACAAGAAACATGAGACTACTAAATGATAATAGAGAATTGTTTATGCCTCGGGGACTGAACAGCCTCTTGCTCTATTGTGGCGCACTATCATTAATTTTAATTGCCTTTATTTGTAACCTATGTGGACAAAATTAAGGTCCATTCAACAAGAGGGGGAAGCAAACCATAAGGTTTCTGTAAACAGAAATCTCTCTCAGGCTGTTTTTCTACATATAAGCACAGATATTACTATATTACTTGGCATAAGTATCTGTATTAAATATTAGGTTTCTACAATGAAAAGAACTATATATATATACTTTAAATACTGTATCATTTTTCTGGGCATATAAAAATGAAATACAATCAAAACAACATCTCATACCATGAAAGTGTGTTAAAATGACTCATTTACTGCTCAGCATAAAAAGTCACCATGGTATGTATTTTGGGACAAATTCAACATTGTGCTTAGAAGAGATAAGCTTATTTCACTGATAAAAATAATTCTTTCATGGGACATTTATGTTTGATTTTTATGGCAGTTAGACCATAAACATGCAGTTTATTCTTGAGTCACATAAAAGGAAAAATAAAAGATCCAATGCATTTGTTAAATTCGAAATTTCCAAGGTAGAGTCCACAAGGTTTTGTTACACATTCTCGCTATTACTTCCCCAAGGGGCCATGTGCAGTTGCAGGGCCTGAATCAACACCACACAGCATTGATTTTTTCAAGTCTTACTTTTTATTCAGTCATGGGTTAATTCAGTAGATCACTATCAGATTTTTAAAAAAAAAATAGATCAGAAGGTGATTTATAAGATAAAATATGGCTATATATTTATGAACATTTTCATGTAAGTATGTATATGTGTATATGCATAAATATTAACAATAAATTTCCTTTTACTGTGAGGTATGAGTGAACAGGCTAAAACGGATTTGCTGGTCACTTTTCTGGTGAAATGTTGCTGCTAGGAGCAGGAAATCAGCATATGGTAAAAGAGAGATGTTTCTTGAAGTGTTGCTTTTACACCACTCTGCCACAACCACCTGATTTGGGATTTACCAAAAACAACTGACTGAGCATTTCTATTCTTTGAGATGATCATATAGAGGTGGTATTCCAGGTATGTTTTCCGTTACCTAAAGTTGAGGATCAATAAATTTGGTTATCCCACACTCTGGTTGGGAATATCCAGGGCCCTCACTCAGTTCATGAAAGAAGAAATACTCCTTTTTTCTGTTTTCTACTAGAATTTATTTATGTTGTATGCATGTACCTACCTGCACATGTGTGGGGGTGTACATATAACATTGCATGAAAGTGAAAGTCAGAGGGAAACTTGTAGAAATCTCCTCTTCCACCATGTGGGTCCCAGGGATTGAACTAAGGTTCTCAGGCTTGGCAGCAGGTGCCTCTACCTGCTGAGCCTTCTCACTGGGGCCCCCTCCTTCCATTTGAACATTTTTCTAGAACTATGATTTCCCACATGGTTGCATTTGCCAGATGTAGCCTTTTAAATCTAAATTAAGTATTTTAATTAAATAATTCCCATTTAAAATAACCACATATCAAGTGTTCAAGAGACACATGTGCCAAGTAACATTATATTCAAGAGGAAAATATAGAACATTTCTATCATCACTGAAAGTCTGATTAGAAAACTCTGCTTCTGGAGGCTTTCAATGACTGCAAAGAAAACAAAACTGTTCCACAGAGCTTTGGGTCACATGCAGTAATTGTAAGAAATATACACAATATGGAATTTATATTCATTTATGTAAACTGTTAAAAGTTTTATCATTTCAAAGAGATCAATATGTAGAGAGCCAGGGAGAAGGCTCTAATAATAATAATGTACTTGCTTGCAAAGCACAAGAACTTGATTGTCAGCCTAAGGATGTCTGCCACAAAAGTTAGACAAGGTGACATACAACTACACTTGCAATCATAGTCCTAAATAGATGGAGACAGACAAATCACTGGAGCTTTCTAGCTAGCCAGCCTAGCCTACTTGGCAAGCTTCCAGCCAGTCAGAGGCCATGTCTCAAAAACTAAGGTGGAGGATGGAGAGATGCTACAGTGGGCAGGAACACTTGCTGGACAAGCATGAGTACCTGAGTTCATACCTGCAGAATTCACACAAAAAGCTGGGCCTAGAAAGCACATACCTACACCCTGGCACTAGGGTGGCGGCCTTACTGGATACATGCCTAAGCCAAAATATTGCCAAGTTCTAGGTTTAGAATAAGACCCTGTCTCAGGGAGACACAAAGTGTATGGTGCCTAAGAAATGACATGAAGTTTTCCTCTGGCCTCCACATACACAGGCACATACATTGGCATACACACAAATTAACATGTAGGAAAGAGAGAGGGTAGTGTTTTGAAGGTTGTAAGGATGATCTGCAGAGTTCTAGAAGGCCAAATATATGTATGTCATCAAGTATGTGTCACAATCAGGACCAAGGGTGATCCCTCAACTAGGTTATAGACTATGTGATAACACTATGCCAGTGTGTCCTGACTCTCACAAATGCACCACTCTGTATAGTGACAAAAGAGGAGCCTCTATGTGTATATACAGAACTGTGGTTGCAACATCTGCTTAAAAATCTTTTAAAAGTTTATTCATGGCTGGATTTAGTACAAATTTATGGGTATAAACATGAGTATTCAGAAGACAATTTAACAACTTACTTAGCAGAACAAAAGGTATTCTTCCTCACAGCCTGTGGATTTCCCAACTCTGGATCTTGACAGAGCCAGAAACTCATCTCATTGGACCATATAAGAAAAGAACATGAACATAGGAGGGTAGCCTCTTGACTTCCAGTGGGAGAGAGAGGAGGACAAGAGAGAGGAACTGGGCATTAAAACAACCAAAATCCATTATATAGATGTCTGAAAGGGACAGCAAATTAATTTTAAAAGCTTATCCAAATAAATATATGCTTAAAATATCTTTAGACAAGAAATTAGAATACAAACTCAAAAGACCAAGTGTTTTGTATTCTAATACTATCAATACTTTAAAAGTAAAGTTAATATATTTTATGAAGATAAAATATTTATGAATATTCATAACTACCAATGCAAATTTCATACAAAACATGAGTTGCTTACTAATTTCCCCTCAAATTATGACATTATCTCAAAAAGGCACACATTACTTGAACTGCCATTGCAAAGTGGAATAATAAAGTTGCGGGTAGAGTAAGTACATTTTAGGATACTAGTGCCACCACACAATACTTAAAACAGTCTATGGCCTTATAAACATGAAATGTATAGGAGATGAAACAGTCAATAAAATTGAGTAAGTCATGAAAAATGTTATTTACTTATTTCTAAAAATCTTATACCAGATATAGTGTGAGTATGTTTGGGTTCAATAAAATGTATTCTTTTTTGTAATAGTACTGTTGACTTATTCTGGTTTTAATTTAATAAAATAGTCAACAAAGTTTCAGAAAGGTAAATAAATAGTATATGGGAAAGTATGAAGCGGCTTGGTAGCTTCAGCAATTAGATCTAAATTTCTGCTTCTCTAGGAGTGTATCTGCACAACTATCTCAAAGGTGTGCAATGGTTGTGCTGTGCATTATCTGTTGAAAGGCTATTGTTTGTCTTGTTTGTTAACAGATGCTTATCCTCCATCTTTACTCAAGACAGGCACCATGAAACCTTTTACCCAGTTATATTAATCCTCTCCTTTTATACCTCAGTTGGTCCACAGGTAAAATTGTGACTAAGTCTATTCACAGGTAAAGTAGGGGGAAGGTTTAGCCAAGGAGTGGTAAGGGATTCGATCTTATCAAGACCCATTTCAGATCTCCCCTTTCTTCTTTACTGTCTGATGATGAGGCCACAGCATGAAAATCTGAGATCCAAGCCAAAGCATTGAGATGGAAGGGGAGGAGGAGAAGACAAAAATAAGCAAATAAGTGGAACTACTTTTATGATATAAATTGAGTTTGCTGTAATGGATCTAAGGTTGTAAACTCGACAGTTTCTTGTCAAATCTCTTCATCATTTAAGCCTCTCTAAATGAAATTTTCTGTTCCGTTTGCCCAAATACATTGTACCACTAAAATGCATGAGCTCAGAGATAAGCAAAATCATTTAAATGTTCAAGAAACATAGATAAAACTGTATCTTGACTCAGTCTATCATTATAATTAAAATATGGTTGTTAAGACATGGAACTGTAGACAAAAGAAAAAAAATCATAGGAAATTAAATCCTGGCCTGGACTACAGAATGAGTTCCAGAACAGCCAGGTCTGTGCAGGGAAACCCTGTCTCAAAAAACCAAAAGAGAAAATGAAAGCCCGACTTCCCATTCAAGTATTGCCCAGAGGATGGCATTGGGGCAGTCAATTTGAGGCAATTAAAGTCACCTTCCCAGAGGACAAGAGCTTTTCCTTAGCTGGAGATTATTTCTAGACTGAAACAGACTCAGGTTGTCGTGAGTACAGGCTAGGTGATGGCTCCAGGGCAAGGAGACTTTTATTCAGAGGATGCCTGTCCATGCTCCAGTGGGTAACCCTCTACCCATGGACTCAGTGAATTATATGGAACAAAAGAAGAAGAGGGTATGAGTTAGAAGGGGTGGTTGTAGGATCCCAGTGAAGCTGGAGAGGGTTAAGAGGCTGCATATGCTCAAGATATGTTATATATATATATATACAAAATTCACAAAGAATTGATTTTAAAGTGTAGAAGTGTTGGTAGATAGAATTTAGGAAAGTAATCGGGGAATACAGGCAGGGGAAAGAAGGTGAGCTTTCTTATACGTAGCTGTGTTCCAATTTGAGTTATTGATAACTCGTGATAATTTTTTAAAGTATTTATTTATTTATTTATTTATTTATTTATTTATTTATTTATTTTACATCCCAACCACAGTTTCCCCTCCCTTCTCTCCTGCCAGTCCCTCCCTTCCACTCCCCTGTGCCCTCTCATCTACTCCTCTTCCTTGTTTCTATTCAGAAAAGGGCAGATCTCCCATGGATAGAAACAAAACATGGCATATCAAGTCCCATTAAGGTTAAATACCTCCCCTTGTATTAAGGTTAAGCACAGCAACCCAGTATGAGGAATAGGGTCCTAAAAGCCAGTGAAAGAGTCAGAGTCAGCCCCTGCTCTGGACATTTGGGATTAGCTTGTATGAAGTAGATTAGGCCCTGCATGTGGTTCTTCCCTTGAGGTCCAAGTAACTTGCTGTGTTTCTTTGTTCACCCAATGACTGGACAGAGACAGAGGCTGCTGGAAGCCCTAAGGCAGCAATGAAGATTATCATAAAGATTTGGTGGAGACATGAACATGGCAAGAAGGAGGATGAAAGACTTTTTCCCTTCAATTGGTCCCTACCTCAAGGAGAGCTTGCACCCACATGGAGAGAGAGTACTAAACCTAGGGTCTGCCCTTTGTTCAACTAGTACCCCACAGTCATGCCAAATGTGTGCCTTTAGTTTCAGCTGCCTGAGAAGGGAGACTTAACTGCACATTATATATATTTTTAATCTGTTCTTATTGTTTAAAATAATTTTTAAACATAACTATATTTTGATCATATTCTTTAACCTCTCTGATTACTCCTCCCCTACTCTCTACCAACCCAACTTTATATTCTTTCTCGCTCTCAAAAAAGAAACCCCACAAAACTGAAATAAAAACAAATCAAGAAACAAAAACACAGTAAGACAATAAGTACCAAACCAAACCAAAGCAAAAAGCACACAAAGAAACACGGGGTTTGTTTTCTCTTGACCAGTTACCCCTGGCCGTGAGTCTGGTTCATGGTGTGGTTGATATCCAGTGACACTCCCCTGGAAAAAGCTGCTTTCCCATTTCCAAACAGGTATCAACTGTAACTAGCTTTTTGCTTGGCATGGAAGGGACTTTGTGCCCACTTCTCCTTTTATATATACATCATATTTTATGTCCCCCAGTCTGTTATGTATTTAGGAATAATATAAGAAATGTCCTCTAGTAACTTACAGCTACCTTTAAACAGTGGGCCCATCATTGATTACCTTTATTTTGCAGCATAAACAAATGAGTTTCCCATTATGTCTTTTATTATTGTTCAAGTCATATGACCAGAGTGGAAATTAAAATACTTTTTAAGATATAAGAAGTTAGTAAGAAAAGTCTTAGTTGTATTTGAGTGTAAAGCCATAATCATAGTTGACCATTTCATTTTAAAAATGCAAGTGAGAATTAGGAAGTAATAATTTCTTTTTTGGAAAAGCAAAAATAAGCAGTGAGAATTAAGTCACTTCCTAAGTCCAATTGAATCAGAGTATGGTGTGTTCTCAACGTTCTAATAAATAGCTACTAGGCAGAGCTAAGTCTGCACATTTCCTTCTGCATGACTTCCAGAGGGCGAGACACTGATGACTGCTGGACTGTGAAAATGAAGGATGTGCTGATGGTGTAAGGCAGAGGATAATATTCTACTAAGACAAGCTGAGTTAACAGATACAGAAAGGAACTTTAAAATGAGGAGGTAAAAATAAAATAAGAAAAAAATTTCAATGGGATTCATTTTCACAGTTTTGGTTCAAGCTCTCAAATTGGGCATGTCATAACTATCCCACGTATTTGAGCTGGTCTCTGTGATAAGCAGACACTGAACCTGGACACTAAGTTCATTCTCCATGGCACTACATAAATGGTAACTAAGTTAATTCTCCCAGTGGGGAGCGTTTTCACAGTTGATTCCCTCAGCCTTGGATTTCTTGATTCAATAACAGGACCAAAGTCAATTTGAAGTAACATCTGAACTAATTATTGACAAGAGTAATTTGACTCTTCTCTCTGCCATGAGTGCCATTTTAAAGCTCTGACCTCTCTCCATGAAGCCAAAGCAGTATAAATTGCATTAAGCCTATCCTCAAAGAACAGATGTAATGGTAGGAGTAATTTCAGGAAGATTCATTTCAATTTTCTATATTATCTGTTTTGAACATCCACTTTAAAAATCTAGGCAGTTTTGCCCAAAATGTTGTTTGGCCAAATTTACAGGATCTTATAAAGTGTGCTTCAAAGTAATTTCCTTGCCTTTTATCTTTCCAAATATTTGTAATTTCTTTCAATCTTTGCTTATTACGGTTGAAATAAAATATACCAGAACAGGAAAAGAAGGGTCACCAAAATGTTATTAAAGGTTCTGCTGTAAGACTTGAGCAAAATCAGCTCTTCAGGTCACAAGAACTATAGGAAGTCATCTGAGGGAGACTGACCATAGACTGCTTGTTGTGCCCAATG
This sequence comes from Peromyscus attwateri, assembly GCA_902168425.1. Taxonomy (NCBI): domain Eukaryota; kingdom Metazoa; phylum Chordata; class Mammalia; order Rodentia; family Cricetidae; genus Peromyscus; species Peromyscus attwateri. Next base: position 8,037 of record CABHPP010122680.1, on the reverse strand, counting down.
ATGGCTCAGACATTTGCAAATCTGAAGGAAAATTTTGTCTGGCAAATGAATAGGTGCCTATACGGCATCTAAAGACCTCATTCCCACATTTAGTCCCAATATAAGCTCACTGGCACTGTTTAAACCAAAGACCACAGACTGAGAGGTCCAAAGAATAGATGTTTACTGTCTTGAATTTGTAAGTATGAGTCACACAACATTGAAGGTGTCTCTGATGGATTGTCTTCTGAAGAAGCCTGTGGTCCCTGGCTTGGTACTGGCCACACTCATCTTGGATGTCTTCATGTCATCTTACATATGCATGTTTAGTTTGACAACTCAGTGTTGCCTTTTTTATAAGGACATCAATGATATTGAATTGGGGATCCACTAGATTCTTATAAAACCACATGCTAGCTCAATTAGTTACCGCTAATATGGTCTCATTTGCAGAAAGTCACATTTTGAGGTAATGGAAAGTAAGACTTTTTTCTAGGTGAATCTCAGGGAATAAAGTTCTACTTGCCTTAGGCCATCATGGTTTCTTTTCTAAAATCTCAGTCTTACCCCATGCTTGATTTAGGGGCTGCATAAATTTTTGAACATAATCATTTACGTACTTTGTTATGTAGTTATATAAATGATAGTAAAGATAAAAGAATTTTAAACTTCTTGTTCTCTTTTCCTAATGTATAGTATTTATAGACAAAACAAAAGTCTCTTTGTTAAACTTCTAACTGCTATAAGAATAGGTCTCTGACACTAGAAGAAGCCTTCTCTGAACCCTCACATCACTTCAGGGGTTCTAAGGACAAAGATTTTTCAAAATGACTCTGGGAGGTAGTAAGTATTTGTTTTTACATTAGGGAGTCTGAACTTCATCAGGAGAGTTCCAAACCTTGCTGATGCCAATAGGGAGTAATATCAGTAAAGAAAACGTTAAGGATTAAAAACCACAGTCTGTTGTTTTCTAAAGAATCCTCTGGGGGACTGAAGTTTCTAGAATTGATGGTGTAACCAGAAGATATCTTTAGGTTCATCTAGACCAGTGTTTCTTATACCAAATCCTGTCTTTATAGTTCTCTTCATTTGTGTTCATAGTTATGGTGGTTTGAATGAGAAATGACCTGCAGAGGTCCCCAGCTGACGCCACATGTGGAAGAGCTATGGAATCTTGAGGAGGTGGAACATTGCTGGAGTAATTACGTCTCTGGGGACAAGATGTAAGAGTGGACAGTGTGGTCATTTTCATCTCGCTCACTCTCCCTCAGGTTTATGATTGAAGATGAGCTCCCTCAGCTTCCTGCTCTGGTACCTATTGCCACACCTGGATAAGACATAGTGAACTGCCTTCAACTACAAGAAAAAAATGAAGAAAAGTTAACAAGATTTGTGAGAGATATTCTAAAGAGAATCAGAACAATCAAGAGTAGAAGCTGGTAATTTATTTTTCTAAATTTGATAATTATTTCTTCTAGAAAAAATGATAATATGGTACAATGTTTTATGAGAAAAATGTTGAACTTCATGCTTAGTTACTAATAGACAAAACTGAAATAAATAAAAAATATGAATATATTGGGACTATATGATATTATTATATTATAATCAGTTATTTCATGAAGACAATCTTGAGTTATGAGTTTGTATATCAAAAATATGTCTGTTATATTCATTATTATGTCTCCCTGAAATAGCTAGTCACATTATGAACTAGTTACCATATGACAGAATATAACTAATACTTTTTTCCATTAAACACTCAATTTTGAGTAAACAAAAATAAACATTTTATGTTATCAGATTCGATGTAAAAATTAAAATGTAGAACTTCAATAGCCTTTTACTTATCCTTATTTCAGCCATTATCTACAGAGGAATATTAATTCTCCTTTCATTTATTTTGATGCTCAATCCTTTTGTAAGATGGATGCATGAGTATGGGACCGCATCATGTTGCCAAGCAACAGAGGAAAATGTGTTTGGCAAAAAGGAATAGGATGTATGACTCTAACTTTGGGTTCTGTTGGTTTTAAAGTAAGCCATAATAAAAATATAACTTTTGTAGCATGAATCTTAGAAGGTCTTGATTAATAAAATCAAACCTGAGCCAGGTATTGGGGTAAATGCTGGAAGGTCAGAGAGACAGAATAAGCCACAGCTATCTCACCTTGCCGGATCCTCAGCTGGTCTTGCTTCCTCAGACTGGAAGCCTCTATATCCTCATATCCGAATGACTCTCAGCTGAACTGCTGCTAGAAGCCTGAATGCTTAACCAGCCCAAATGCTTCTCCAGGCCAAATGCCTATCCAGGCCAAATGCCTCGAGTTTCTTCACGCCTTATATACCTTTCTGCTCTCTACCACCACTCCCTGGGATTAAAGGCTGGTTTACTGGGATTAAAGGCGTGTGTCACCACGCCTGGCCGTTTCCAATGTGGCCTTGAACTCACAGAGATCCAGAGGGATTTCTGTCTCTGGAATGCTAGGATTAAAGGCGTGTGCTACCACTGCCTAACCTCTATGTTTAATATTGTGGCTGTTCTGTCTCTGACCCCAGATAAGTTTATTAAGGTACACAATATTTTGGGGAACACAATACCACCACATTCTTCAAGAAGAGAGTCTGATTATTGATAAGGTATTTAAATGTTCCTGTACGTGTCAGCAATTCTCTCACTGAAACAGCAGCAGTAGAAATGCAGAGTGGATCAGATCTCCCTCAACACAACAGCAGACGGTAGCCTGGCTGAGAGATCGACTCACGGTGGATCTGGCTATGAACGTCAATCAGTTCCCACATTTCCTTATTTTGAGAATGCCTGATAGTTCTTCACTTTGCAGACTGAACTGCCCTACTTCTGAGTTTGCCAAGCCCATGTCATCCTGTCACTCCTCATTTCACGTTCTCTATTTCTGTGGTTGAGTTAGACTAGGGTGAATTACTGGATTTCCGCACTTTTTTCCCATGAAGAATAAAGTTTTTATTACATTAGTTTTTTATTTGTTGTGTGTATTGCACAACACAAGTGTGGAAGTCAAAGGACAACTTTCAGGAGTCAGATTTCTCCTTCAACCATAGGGATCCCAGGGATGAAGTTTAGGTGGTAATCTCTGCTGCAATGCCTTTACACACACTGTCATTGCACTGAGCCACCATTAAAAATAACATTTGTAGTTTCTGCAAGCCTTATTCTTTCTCCCTTGAGGGAAAATTAGCACAGATAGAATAACTGAATGTTAAAAATATATGTGATTTATTATTTTTAGATTTATATTATTTTTAGTGTGTGTGTGTGTGTGTGTGTGTGTGTGTGTGTGTGTGTGGTGTTATGTGTACATCAGTAAGTGTGCTCTAAGAGGTCACAAATGCCTGATTACCTGAAGGTGGAGCTGTAGGCATTTGTGAGCGACCTGACGGGGTGATGGGAACCAAACTTGGCTCCTCTTGATAGAGCAGTATGTGATCTTCACCAGAGAGCCCCTTTCCTAGCCTCTGATTTTTCATTGTTTCATAAAAAAATCTTCTTGGCATGTTTCTCAACAGAATTATTTGTTTTCTTTCAACTTATAAAAACCAAATCTCACCTGTCTTGGCATGTGTACAAAACCAAAGTCCAATAAGCTTAGGTGCTGAGACCAAAGCTGATAGCTAATCAAGAGGGCTCTAGACTTATTTTACCTTACATTCAGGTGACCATATGAAATGACATTCAATACTTTGGGACCTCAGTTTTCTAATTTGTAAGGTAACAATATCCATGTCTTTCCTCATGGGTTTGAATTGAACATCAAAAGAGGTACTTTTTTCAAAATGTGAGTATGAAGTACTCAAAAAAAGCATAAATATAGTAAAAAGTGGCAGCTATTAAAATCATTTTCTGCTAAGGATAAAGAAAGCAGCATGACAGATGATCACTGTTATGACACCCATACAAGTGTATGCAACATGTATTAGCCAAAGAGAAAATGAATGCTTGTTAAGTTGCCTTTCAGAGCTGTGGAGAGCTATATAAATGGATGATAGCATTAGAATATGATTATATGGAAGAAAATATGCTTGATACCAAGATAAGTAAAGAAAAATGTATTCTACTACAAAGACAGAAGCTTATTTTGTCCACACATACATACATATTTAAAAGACAATTCCAATAATGTTAAAACAGTGGCAGATCACAACATGTCCATACAAATTTATACTGGAAGCAGAGGCCATATTCACTAAATTCCAGTATAAACCAGTTGAAACCCACTGCAGCAAATGAGATATTTGTATCAAGATAACATAGTAGTTAGAATTAAGTGCTGTCAGTGACACTTGGGAACAACAGCCTTGATCTCCACCATTTTGAGCTAAAGCAAATTCATGTATATTTGGTTAGTATTCTTTTTGAAGATTTTTTTTATTCCATATTTTATTCATGCAATGAAAATACCTGTCTTCGTTGGGGTTTCTATTGCTGTGTAGAGACGCCATGATGACCATGGCAACTCTTATAATAGAAAACATTTAATTGAGGTGACAGCTTCCAGTTCAGATGTTCAATCCATTGTCATCATGACGGGGAGCATGGTGGTATACAGGCAGACATGGTGCTGGCTACATCTTAAGCAGAAGGCAACAGAAAGTGAACTGAGGGTCACACTGAGCAAAGCTTGAGCAAAAGAGACCTCAAAGCCAGACTTTACAATGACATACTTGAACACTTCCTCCAACAAGGCCACACACCTCCTAATAGTGCCACTCCTTATGAGATTAGGGGGGCCAATTATATTCAAACTACCAAAGTCCCTAAACACTAACAACTCGAAAACTCCATGAGCCTCTAAGAGGATAATATAAAAAAAAAGAGGTTATTTATTATATTTCTCATATACCTTTAAAAAGTAGTTTACCCAGACTTGATTAGGTAAATTAGGAAACAACTGGACAGTGTTGATCTCAGAGCTAATGTACTTTTTAGTTAATGCTCTCAAAATTGTCACACAATTGCTCTTTTCCTCAGTGAAAACTGAGTTCAGGTTATCAGCAAAACAAGTAGAGAGCAAGCTTGGCTTTTACCAGTGATCTGTGACTGCAGTGTCCAAACTGTGGAACTTTATACAATAAAATCAAACTTCTTATATGAACTAAAGACAATAGAGACTATCTAGATTTTAACACTATAAAGAGTAAATGACAATAATTTACTTCCCTACTAAAAGAGTTTAAATTGGTAACATATAACTGATATCTTTGAAAATATAAATAAGCTAATCCAAGTATTCTAATTTTGGTAAATCATTGTTATTAATTGGCAATTACTCTATTCATCAAATTTAAACAATTGGCAATTATATATTCAATATATTCCATGTATGGAAAAAAATATACCCAGTGATGAAAAAGACATTATGACATTCTACAACCTTTTCTGAAAGGATATGAAGATTCATATAAGTATTTTTTGCTTTTGATCTAGGAATGACCTCCACAGGTATATATCTTAAGGGCAAGACTCCTACAAAGATAACTGTATTCCCAAAGATGGTCATTAACCATTAAAATGAAAAAAAGTTGAAATAAAATAAATGTCAAACAAAAGGGGAATGGCTGAGAAAGTTATCATGTATCAATCTAATAATACTTTGTGAGAACACTAAAAATGATAAAGACTGTATTGTAACTTGGGATCATTTTATGATATAATAAAATGAAATAAATACCTTATCTAATATAAAGTATGAATGAAATACTTAATATGAAAAAACAGTGTATTTTATGAAAATGTTAGTTTTGTTCAATGTATTTCTTTTTCTTCTCATATAACAGATGATATTTTGAACGAAAGGCTTATATGTTAATTATAAAGGCCAATATTTCCAATCTAGTCTTTCATGATTTAAATGTGTTCAAGATGTGTAACTAGTTGGTGTTAAAAGTTGGTCTGGATAAGAGGTAGCACTACATGACTTTTATATTCTTTAGATACCATGCCACAACCCAGAGGATAGAATCCTAGTAAATTTATGTCATTGCTCTGTCCAGAAACTGAAGATCACTAACATAGGTACTAATAGAGTAGTTATTAGCTAATCCAATGGAAATCTCAACCCACTCCATTGAAGATGTGGGGTTTTTGCTGGACTCAGGGATAGTAGAAAGGAGTGTCCGAGGGGCTTATAAACCTAGACATATTCAGAAGCCAGAACACTATGTCAGGTAATAGAAGAGATATGCAAACACAAACAGCAGCGGCAGCAGCAATAGCAAACAACAGAGTGGTGAGAGCATCCCTCTAGTACCTGAGGATGAAAATGCATAGTAAGCTTGGAAAATTCTGCATGTGTGCCCAGTTTAGTCTATCTATGCTGATTCAACAGTGTTTAGAACTCAGAACTCAATTCCAGACCTCATGTTGCTAGTCTCACTGGGATCCTTACATTGCCACCTCTGTTTCCTATCCATGAACCTGATTGTATTTTTTTTTTTTTTTGGTTTCTTCAAGACAGGGTTTCTCTGTGTAGCTTTGCGCCTTTCCTGGAACTCGCTTGGGAGACCAGGCTGGCCTCGAACTCACAGAGATCCGCCTGCCTCTGCCTCCCAAGTACTGGGATTAAAGGCGTGCGCCACCACCGCCCGGCCCTGATTGTATTTTTATACCATTTATTACCTTTAATTCTACCAGTCATTATTTTTAACAAACTCTTATGTCTAGTAACCCTCTGATACTATACCATGTACCTACCTCAGGTGCTCTTAATTTCAATTTTTTATCTTTAATTTGCTTTATGTATCTTTAGTTTCTTTTTTGAAATATTTGTATTTTATTAAATGTACCTGCATGCCTTTAATTGCTACCTGTTTTTCAATTTCTCCTCCAACTATGTTTTTTTTTCCTTTTAAAAACTATTCAATTCCTCTCAAAGAGTTATTGGTTATCTACCACTCTCAGCTTCTCTTTTCCCATCCATTCTTCAGTTCACCACTCTCTGGTGTAGTCTTTTCCCTCTGCCTGCCCTTGCTTCTCGTACATCAGTGAAAATGCCCCCTAGAGATGACAGACTTCCAATGCCCCAGTGTCCTCAATTGCTAACTAACATGGACATTGTGTTATTTTACTAATGCTTATTGAATTCGCTTCTCCAGACTGTCTGATAACCTTGGGCACTTCCTCTTTCTCACTTTATCTCCAAAGATCATCACATTCTTGGGAGTTTTCTTTGTTATTCATTCCTTCTGCACCAGTTTCTTTTTCTTTTTATCTTTTAAAGCAAAATCATTTGTATTGATGCCCCCAAAGTGTTTTCATATAATCACGAAAAAATGCTAGTGTATCTCATTTTGTCAATATTGAGAACTTGTAGGTATTGTTGCAAACCTAAATATCAGATGGACATATGTATACATAGTTCTTACTCTCATGGGAACTTCCAGATCAGGCATTAAGTTTGAAGGATGCTGCAAGTTAGCAAAATAAATCCTCACAATAAAAAGCAGTAACAGACTCAGTTAAAACAAAGATGGTTTATGACTCATATAGTATATCAAGGATAGCATTGAATATAAACAACTATTTTAACTATGTGCTTCTACGTTGATTTAAAAATATGAAGGACTGCCTATAATTTATTATCATGTTAGTGGTAGACACACTATTAAATATTAACTATGTAATACTGGCTTGAGGTTTCCATATGACTTTTTCAAAGTATTTTAACGTTAGTTATCCTCTTCATATTCCTTACTGGTATTTGCTCTGCCCATGACCCTGGGCTATAAGGCCCAAAGAAGGCGGTGCTTGCTGCTGTGGTACATGACCTCTGATAAGGAGCTGGAAAAGGGACACAGACCCCTTCTCCCGGCTCCTGGCTGCAAGGTGGATTCGCTCCTGGTCAGATCAGAGGACGACATCTACTCTCTACTCCGTTCTGTAATTGTGAGTATATTTCCTCAATTTACATCTTAACAAATTCTGTTATCCATTTAATAGAGTCACATAGACTTATCATAATACCTTTCTCTACCTTACCCTCTAATTCTACCACAGCTTAGCCTTTCCTGGTCCCTTATTCC
>CABHPP010122679.1:14595-33333 GCA_902168425.1 Peromyscus attwateri | reverse complement strand
ATCATCATTAACCACCAGAGATGGTAAGGCATCAACACAACATTCAAAAGATCATCATTAACCACCAGAGATGGTAAGGCATCAAAACAACATTCAAAAGATCTCATTTCCACCCAAGATAGGGACTTCTATTTTTTTTAAACTTTCTTTTTATTTATTCTTTGTCTTTCACATCATGCCTCCCGATCCCATCCATTTCCCCCACCCCCACTTTTAGTTATTATTATGCAGTACTGTGTTACTCATTAAGCAGTGCTGTTTGCCTGTTTACCGTGCAAGAAAAGCCAAGAGGTACGACAAAACCCACTATAAGAGTTTATTAAGAGAAGGAACAGAGGGGAATGTGCTTAGGCCTATGGAAGACTGTGCAGAGAGAAAGAGGAAGAAGAGAGGGCAGGAGTCTGTGACCGCTTTTTATGGACATCCAAGGTCCATGCTACAGAAGAGACATGGATATTTTCCTTTAGGAAAAGTATCTAGTGTAATGCTGGGTAAAACGCTCTCTTTGATATATATATCCAATTATGTTACCATTGCCCCAGCAGACTGCTTGAGATCTCTTATCGCTCAGAGGATAACATAGGTAGGCCAGCTTTCCCTCTCTTTCCCTCCTCCCCTCCCCTCCCCATTTCTCCTCCCCCACCCCTTATTCTCTCCAGTCTGTCTCCCTTTCCTTCCTTCCTCTATCCCATCCTTCTTTCTGGGCCAGGGTCTTGCTAAATTGTCTAAGCGGTCTCTAAACTAGATATGTAGCCCATACAGGCCATCCCTCTGCCTCAGCCTCCCCAAGGATACAGATTACAGGCATGTACCCTCACACCTGGATAGTTCAGTTTTCCTAAGAGAGTTTCACTATTAAATATACTGCCCCTTGCCCTCCGGGAAGGCCTCTGTACCTACCATACTACATTCCCCAATATTTAATTACAAAAGAAAGTCACCATGAGCAGAGCTCTTTAACTGACACCCTCAACAGGAATGCTCACTTGAATGTGTACATGAGGGACTGCTTGTTTCAAAGAACAACAAAGCAAAACAAAACTCTCATTACCTGATAGTCACACCTTGTTTAACAGCAAGAGCTACCTGTGCATTGTGACTCCCCCAGAGTCAGCCGCACTGACTCACGCACTGAAGAGAAAGTGAAGCATCTATAATTAAATCCAGAAACAATGCTCCTTCCACTAGGTTTTGGAATGCAGTGTGATATACTCATGGCTCATTGTCCTTCGGAACAAGATTCAGCACGTTCTCATCAACACTAGAGAGTGTTGTTTCCCAAGGGTCATTGAGGGCCATGGAAAACAGCCTCTGCCCAGAGCAGGGGTGGGGTGGGGGAGAGCTGAGAAAACTTTGGAGTCTTTGGGCCATCATGGGTGCCTGTCTTCATGGGTAGTGACCACAGCTGGCCTTGATTCTGCTGAGACCCCAGAGTGTGCTAACCCTCTGGAAAGATTATGGGCAAAATCATTTCCCCAATACATTAAAGAAAAAAAAAAAAGCACAAGGATTTTCCTGTTTTATGTTTTCTGCCTCTCAGCAGAAGTATCTATGTGTGGGTCTAATCGGGTTAATCAAGCCCAGTTAGTGATGGAATTTAGCCATCTCAAGAACGATCTTTTTTTTTTTCAAAGATTTACTTTATTTTACTTATGTGTATGTATGCATCTGTGTGCATGTGAGTTTCTGCAGAAACCAGAAGGTCTCCTGAAGCTGGAGTTGCAGGCATTGGGAGATACCACTGTGGGTGCTGGAACTTCACCCAGGTCCTCTGGAAGAGCAGCAAGTGCTCTGAACTGTTGAGCCATCTCTCCAGCCCTCCCCTTTTAGAAAGCACTCTCAAGTTCCTTCCCTCCTTACAATCTCTTCTGACAACTTTAGGGTGAGTGGTGTAACGGCCACACTGTAGGTCACACTGTAGGTCAGAAAACCAAGAACGGTGAGATGTGAGTCCACCTCCCTGGGAGGTAACAGTTCAGGGAAAAGGATACAAATGGACAGGAGAGCTCCACTCTGTTCATTCCCAAGCCTATTTTAATTTTCATATTTCATTTCATGCTTTAAAACACTATGAGGTAAAGATCAGGAGAGAAGGAGCCACCAGAGGGCTTTTTGTTTTGTTTTGTTTTGTTTTTTTCTGTTGTTGTTGTTCCTTTGTTTTTCTTCTTTCCACTGTGACCAAATATCTAACTGAAGCAACTTGGGACGAAAGAGTTGCTTGAGCTCACAGTTTCAGAGGGCCCATCACGGCTAGGAAGGTGTGGTGGAATAGAGTAGTCCAATCATGGCAGGCTAGGAAGTAAAGAGACAGAAAATGTTGGCTTTTTCTCTTCTGGCTTTTTCTCTACTGGCTTTTGTATTGCCCCAGCCTCAGTTCACATCCAGGATTGCCTTCTGCTGTCTGTTAGTCCTCCCTGGAGAGGCCTTCCCAGAAACACCCAGACGTGAGCTTCACCATCTCCTAGTGGATTCTGAGTCCAGAAACACCCAGAAGTGAGCTTCACCATTTCCTAATGGATTCTGAGTCCAGTCAAATTGTCCTTGAAGATTAAGCAGTACACTTCCTTTTCCCCAAATTCTTAGTCTGGCCAAGCCTGAGCTGCCAACCCATCCAGGTAGTGTGTGTGTGGGGAGGGGGGTGGAAGGAATTGAAAAACCCACAGTGGGAGACAGCATTCAGGGCTTCTTCAGAGAGACCTATGCAGAAATGAAAGTACCTCTAGACCTTGTAGTACTTGTAGCATGTACCTCCAGCCAGCTGCAGGGCTCACATCTGAGCTTGGAGATGGTTTCAATCACTACTTCCCAGTGAATTCTGCATTCTTTTCATATTGAAAGCCACCTGTTCATTTATATATTTTTATACTTGGTTCTCAAATTTCCACTGATGTACTTAACAGTAACACATGTGGACGTGACCTCTGCAGAGCTCAGCACTTACTCCACAGAGTATAAAATCCAGGGCAGAATGACCTTGGCGGGCAGGAAATGTGGCTCAGTTGGTAAAGTGTTCGCCTAGATTCAGGAAGCCCTAGGTTGAGTTCCCAGCACAGCGTAAACCGGGTGTGTCCACAGGCTTGTAATCCCAGTGCTCAGGAGGTGGAAGCAGAAAAGTTAGAAGTTCCAGATGATGCTTGGCTACACAGTAGGTTCTAGGCCAGCTTGGTATATGTGAAACCCTGTCTCAAACAGGGAGAGATTATGGGAAGATGGTTCAGTTGGTAAAGTGCTCGCCTAGCAAGAGTGAGGACCTGGGTTCAATTCTCAGAGCCCGTGTTTTAAAAAGCTGGTATGATAGCATATGCTTGTAATCCCAGTGCCGGGGAGATGCAGACAGGTAGATTCCTGCATCTTGCTGGCCAGCCAGCCCAGAATAGAGTTCTGGGGCCAGCAGGAGATTATCCCTACCCTTTTTTGTTTGTTTGTTTTTGTTTATTGAGACAGGGTTTCACTCTGTAGACCAGGCTGGCCTCAAACTCACAGAGATCCACCTACCTTTGCCTCCCAAGTGCTGGGAATAAAGGTGTGTGGCCCTCCCCAAGCCTGGGATAATAAAACTGCCTGAGGAATAACACTCAAGATTGACAGAGCCTCCACACATGTGTATGAACACACACACACACACACACACACACACACACACACACACACATATCTCAGGGTGGCTGGCCTATGCACTGTATTAGTCATCGAGCTACAACTCATATAGGTGGAGGAGGGCAGACCAGGCACTTGTTGAAGGACTATGTGGTAACTACCCTTCACTGAGGCTCCAGAAGGGCCTCCATGTTGAGTAAGCTTGAGACAGACAAACTCAGGGAACAGCTGGAGAAACCTGAGACTGTTTGTTTGGGTTATTCACACATTCCCACTTCTGATATTGCGCTTGGCAGCCCAGCTCCTCCATTTACATGGACTGTGCAAACACATCCCTCTCTGAGCAATGCACCGGGTCAACCTTGGACCTCCACCTGCTTGAGCTGACCCCTACAGTCAGACCTTCCTTAGGGCTGAGGCAGAGGAAACTGTCCTTTCCTTTTCTGAAAAATGAATTAGTTTTCTCCTCCCTGAACAACAATCAAACTTAGCAGTTTCTGTTCAAACCTGTTTCACATATCTAGCTACAGAGAATGGAAAGGTTAATCCAACCTGAACTGGCTTGGGATACATGTGCAGTGAGGCAAACTGTGTTCTCCAAGTGAATTTCTAGGAAGGATCTTCTATTTACCATCTTAAATTTTTTTAGATTTTTAAAATTTTGACATTTTATGTCTATGAGCTTTTTTTTTTTTTGCCTGTATGTCTATGAGCTACATGTGTGCCTGGTACCCATGAAGGTCAAAAGAGGGCATTAGATTCCCTAGGACTGGAGTTACAGGTGGTTGTGAGCCACTATGTGGATACTGGGAATCAAATCTGGGTCCTCTGCAAGAGCAGCAAGTATTATCAATGACTGAGCCAGTTGTCCAGCCCCACTCTTTGCCGTCTTATGCCTGTGTATAATAGAGTGTGCACACAGTGAAAATCAAATACGTTATGGGAAGGGACATGTGCAGTAGAAAAATGATTATATGCCCTAACCTACCAATCAAAATAGAAAAGCACCCAAACTATGTCCCTTAGTAACCAGCTCTTCCTTTCTTTGAACCTCATACAACGAGATCCCATGTAGTAACCCACTCTCTACTCTGTTGGCTTATGGGGCCCACTGTTTTCCTGAAGTATATTCAGATCTATCCTTTTTTTTTTTTTGATTTAATAAGGTTTTATTTTTCCACATGTACAGCTGATTGAACCTGCTCCTGCATCTTCGCCAGCAGCTGGGGCATCTCCACCCTTTGTGTTTCTGGTGGAAATTACTTGGGCCCTGTGCTTTGAAACCAGCTTGATAAGTCCTTTGCTGAGTAGCTCCTGAAGGGCTGCCCTGGCCAAAGAATGGCGAATCTTCAGTCTCTCAGAGACCACAGCTGGAGTGATGAGCTTGTAGTTGGAACCTCCTTACAGAGTCTGTCATATGTAGCTTTGTCAAACAGGACCAGATTGTCGAGCTTGTCCCGAACTCTGCCTTTGGACCACTTCTTCTTTGTGGCCTTGCCACCAGACTTATTTCCTGGGTCTTTGTCTTTTTTGGCCGACTATCCGGCATCTTTCTTCTTCTTGTCATCCTTGGGCGGCATGATGAAGCTCGGAGAGTGTCAACCACTGCAGCCTCCCTAAGATGTCGGGGTGGGGGGGGTGGGGGGTGGGGCTCAGATTCTACTCTATTGCTTTCTTTTAAATAAACTTTCCTTGCTACTTTTGCAAATCTGTATGGGTTTGTATTTTAACTCCCTGAATGAGAGGCCAAGAACTCAGAAACTCCCAATCTTGACCCAGACCCAGTATCAAGTTCAAATTCAGATGTCTGGCATCCTGCTTCTGGGTCTCTGTCAGACCCAGGGCCAAGAGTTCATTTTTCAGCAGAGGTGGTTTGGTTGGGAACATGTGGGTGGAACTGGGTAACTGAGAGTGAGTAAGTGCACTTGCTTTTTGCTTTTGCAAAGATTTTATTCTGGTGATAGGTGAGATATTTCTCTAAGACTTTCCAGTGGGCTCCTGCATTTTTCTTAAGAGAGCCTGTGGGGGTTTTTGTTTGTTTTGTTTTTTTGCTTTTGTGGAACTTGCTATTCCTCCAGAGAAATGCCTCCTTCAGAGTTTTCTCCTGAGAGCTGTTCTACCCTGGCAACTCCAGCCAGGGACCTTCCTTAGGGCTTGAGGCAGAGGAAACTGTCCATTCCTTTTCTGAGGCCCTGCTGCCGGAGGAGGGAACTCCATTCTCAGGGTTGTTGGTCGGCAGAGTTCCAGAAGAGGCCGGTATTTTTAGCATGGCCTTCTTCACTTCCCAGCACCTGCCATGCTCTGTAACCCAAGGGGCTGCTTAAATGCCAGGGAGATGACTGAGGACAAGGCAGCCTGAGCTAATGTCCTAAAATACCATCCAGGAGACAGCTTTCCAATGGGGGCCGTTTCATGTTCATTTCTTCCTGAACCACGGGGCTGTCACAGCTCCTGGTTGAGAATAGTGGCTAGAGATGCCACCATTTGCTCCTAACTTCAATTTTCTCCTCTACCATTCACACCAACAATAGAGTATCTGCATATTTCCCTGGAGCAAAATATTTTTTTGATAGCCCTGAAAATGAGACAAAACTCAGGCAATGACCAAGGGCATCAACCTCCTTCCCATGACAGATTTAATTCACTGCCTTCTAAAGATGGTACACGCTGGAATTGGAAACGTGTTTTCACGAAGCCCAACACATTTGTGGAGGACAGATGCGTCGTGGGTCACTTAGCTCTAATCTTGGAGGTTGACATCAGCCCATACCATCCACAGCATTCCTCAGTGTCACAGTCAGTACAACGAGGGATGATAAATTCTAGGGCTGACCCAGTGTGGACCTGTGTAGACCAGACTTGCCTCAACTCACTATGTGGCTAGGGATACTCCTCTGCCACCACCTCCCAAATTCTGGGATTGAAAGGCATATACCATCACACCCAGTTTAATTTGATGCAAGAGATTGAAGCCATGCATCAGACATTCTAGGCAAGCACTCCACCAACTGAACTGCATACATAATCTCTTCTCTGGCTATCTTCAATGCTTCCAAATGCTATTATGTAAAATGCCACAAGTATGAAGTCAATAGCTTGCTCCGCCCTCCCCCAGACAAGGTTTCTCTGCCTAGGCCTGGCTGTCCTGGCACTTGCACTGAAGAGCAGGCTGTCCTTGAACTCAGAGATCCTCCTGCCTCTGCCTCCAGGGTGTTAGAATTAAAGGTGTGCTTCACCATGCCCAGATTTTCTTTTCTTTTTTTCCCCCCTTAAAACAAGTGAACTAGAAGTTAAACATTGAAATGGGCTTAACCCCCTTTCAAGTTGTTGGTTTCATTTTGGTACATGAAAACTGTAATCAACAAATCACACACACACTGGTAAAATTTAGTTTAAAATAGTGTACATGATGGACATGCAATGTGCTTCACACGTATGCATGATTATATACCCACACAGAATAAAAACATGTTTGGAAGTTTGCAGAACAATCTGGTGATTGAATTCACTTCTCATGTGGAGGGGGGAGGGGGAGGTCTCACTATGTAGCCCTGGCTACTCTTGGTTCCTGGGTTCCTCCACCAGGGAGCTCAAGGTGGGTTTTCTCAATGGTATGATCATTGCTTGCTAAGCTGCTGGATCTTACCACCTTGCAAGGACTGGAGACAAGCAGAAGAGACATTAAGAGCCCTGTCCCTGGACACACCTGACCTAGTGCTGGGCCAACTTACACATAAGCCCTTCCAGGTTAACTTGTTGGCCCATTGAGGACAGTTCAGGGGTTAACTTGGGGCACAGATGGCATTCTTGGGCATAGATGACATTTGGAGTCACCTAGGCAAGAGTCTGATGAAGGATTTCAAATGCTCCCCAACCTCAGCATCTCCTGAAACTACAGCTAAGAATATATTTTGTTGGGCTGAAGAGATGGTTCAGTGGTTAAGAGCACTGGCTACTCTTCCAGAGGACCTAGGTTCAATTCTCAGTACCCACATGGCATCTCACAACTGTCTGTAACTGCAGTTCTGGGGATCCAGCACCCTCACACAGACATACATGCAAGCAAAACACCAGTGCACATAAAATAAAAATAAATAAATTATAAAAAAGAATACATTTTGTATACAATTGTGTACTATAGTAAGTGTGGCATAGAACCCACTTCTGTTGTTTCCCTTCCATTGTTCATGGGTGGGAAAGTGATCATCAGCAAGTTGAATATTTACTCTTTTAAGTAAACATGCTCCCTTGGCTTGACACAATGTTTCTGTAGTAAAAACCACTGGTTAACAAAACCAAACGTTCCTGCTTTACCCTTCACACAGAGGACTCAAGGGCACCTACCTTTGTACCTTTGTGAAGTGTTAGGTTTGGTAGTTATTAGTTGTGTGACATTAGCCAAGGCTCTGGGTCTCTGCTTCCTCATCTGAAATAGAGATGATAATAACATCCACATCAGTATGTTATTGTGCTGTATCTTCAGACTCCCACTTTTCTTTGTTGATTTATTGATTGTTCTGGGGACAGAACTCAGGATCTTGCAGATCCCAGAGAAGCCTTCTAGCAATGAATTATATCCCCAGGCCAATTTGGTCATTTATTTTAGTCAGATCTCACCTGTATGCAGAAGTTAGGGAAATAGAATGTTTAATTCTTTCTAGGACAGAGACAGGTGGTTTCTAGGACAGAGTCAGGTGGTTTCTAGGAACACCAATTTACTGTTTTACTTTTGAACCTTAAAAATATTGTTTTTTAACTAAGCATGGTCCCACACACCTCTAACCCCAGAAGTAGGGAGGCAGAGTCATGTGGATCTCTATGAGTTAAAGGCTAGCCTTGTCTACATGATGAGTTCCAAGGCAGAGGAGGGTGTCTGATCACTTGGAGCTAGGGTTATAGGCAGTTTTGAGTCACCTGACATGGATGCTGAGATCAGAACTCAGGTCCTCTGCAGGAGCAGTAAATGTTCTCCAGCCTCATACTTTTGAATCTTTTGGAAACATAAAGCATACATAAGAAATGTGTGTCAAATACATGTAGATCATTGAATCTCTACTAGACTCAACAGACTAGTAAAACCAACACCCAGATCAAGAATCAGAACATTGCAGAAGCTCTCCTTATTCTATCTCTGCTAGAAGTAACCATTACTCCCAATAGCTTTCTCGTGTTTTTGAATGGTATGAAGTCTCACACTTGGTTTTGAACAACTAAGCGGCTATGCATTTCTCTCTAAAATTTACCTTGTGATTAGGTCTCTATCTGTCCTGGATGACTAGTTTAAGTGTTAGCAAACTCACTCATGGTACAAAGCACCCTGTAAGTTACCAAAGCAATGAGGCAAAAGAAAGCTGGTGTCTTTGGTGGGATGTTTTCTGTTTGTGGGTTTTTTTCCCCCATGTGCCCCCTTGAGCTGAGTCTCTCTGAAACAAGGCAGAAGTTTCCAGACTCTTCATTTTTCAATCTAGGATTCCATCCTGTCTCTGAAAGTGGGGCTTCGTGATCACAACAGAGGCCAGTGTTTCCTGTGTCCAGTTCCAGAACTCCAGGAGAGAGTTCACAGGTCTGCTTGCTTCACACATGGTCATTGTCTATGACCTTAGGGTTTATACATAGGTGATGCGAAAGGCCTCGAGACCTACCTCTGAAATGGAGGAATGCTGCTTAGGAAGGGGAAAGATGGGGCTTGGAGATTTGCATGAGGGATGTGGGTCTGTGTAGGTTCCTTCCTTGGGTGGTTTGTGGTGTCCTTGTCATTTCAAATGCAGATTCCCAAGTGGACATCTCAGCCCATGTAGTGATCGGAACCGGACCACTTGACCCAGAACGATCAGGTAACACAGGTCCTGGAGGCTTATGGCTGCTGCACCCCATGCTGCTTTGTGGCCACTTCTGGCTCTGTGGCAACAGCAGCCAGTGGCTTTTTCTTTTCCTTCTGGGGATTAGCTGTGATTTTTTTTTTTTCATGCACGTGCTCTGCAGACTTTCACTGTTTAGTCCCAGCACAGACCTGGGCCCTGAAAACTAATTTCCTGGATGCAGAGACTCCAACTGTTTATGATGACGATGATGATGATTATTGCAGAGCAATGGAATTTCTGCCCAGGTTCTAGAAGCCACCCCTGTGGAGGACGGTTTGCAGCCGCATCCTGAAGCCTGTGCAATGTTGTGGCCAGAGTAAAGAATAGAATACTCATCCAGTCCAGGTCCTGTTTATTTTTGTCTTTGTTTCTGAAACGGAACCTCAAGTAGCCCAGGGTAGCCTCAAACTTGCTATGAAGCCAAAGACGTCCTTATACCTCTGATCCTCCTGCCTCCACCTTGCCAATGCTAGGATTATAGGCATGTCCCACTGTGACAGGTTTATGTGGTGCTAGGGATAAAACCCAGGGCTTGGTACATGCTAGGGAAGCACTTTACCCACTGAGCCACACCCCCAGCCCCAGACTCTGTGTGTGGGGGGCAGAGGTGGGTGAGGGAGTGTGCTTAGTGATGTGTGCACAGGAGCTTGCTTAATCTTCGTGGCTAATCCAAAAGGAAGAACTCACTATTATGAACACCATATATGGTGTTCAAACTGAGGCAGAAAGAGGGCCAGTGTATCATAAGTAATGCTTGTGCTTGCCTCTCTAGCGTCCCATTTCACCCTCATGAAACTGTTTCACAGATGATTTTCTCGTGACTCGTTTTCCCAATTTTTCCAGAGATGAGACATGGACTCAACCTCCTGACTCCTAACTTCTAAGGCCCAGTTGCAAATAACACATAGAAGCAAAGAATTAACACCATTACATGCACAGGTGAGATGCTGTGGCGTTTCAGAGAAAGCAGAGGTCATACTCTCAGGAGAAAAACTTGCAGGAGTAATTAGACAAATAAGGAGAACACTCCAAATGGAAGAACAATAAGACCCCCAAACCGGGAGACAATGCATATTGGGGACTAGTCAAAGGTCATTTGATACGCTGAGGAGACTCACAGACAGAAGAGAAGATAAGTTTGAAAAGACACTGGACAGCTCCGTGGGCAGCTGTTCATCCTGCACAGTGGGGCAGGTGGAGTGATAGGTCAACAAGCCATCATAGAGAGGCCTGTGGCTGGAGCAGAATCATCCTGTGGGTTTCCTTAGCTCACTGGGTGCCTATGGTCATGACAGGTGGAGGCAGCGGCTGGAGCCATATCCTTTATGAGAGCTGGGAAGATCTAGCCAGCTTCTAAAAGAAGGAACAATAAAACCTTTACAGACCATTAAAGAGTCAGATGTTCCACTAATGTAGGGTCAGATTTCGCACATTTGTGTGTGTGTGTGTGTGTGTGTGTGTGTGTGTGTGTGTGTCTGTCTGTCTGTCTGTCTGTTGTCCATCCACATGTACTATGGTCTTTGCAGGTCAGGGAGAGTAGGAAATGAGCCAGCCAGTGGGTGACAGTTGAGCAAGAATACCTCTGACTCAAGGTTATTTTCTCACTTCCAGAGGCAAGGCTTGTCAGAGTCTGCTATCTCTTTTCTGGGACCTCGGTGTCCTCATCTAGCAAATGAGAGATCATAAGATCTACCACTCAAGACTGCTTTAAGAATCTGGGCCGGGCGTTGGTGGCGCACGCCTTTAATCCCAGCACTCGGGAGGCAGAGGCAGGCGAATCTCTGTGAGTTCGAGGCCAGCCTGGGCTACCAAGTGAGCTCCAGGAAAGGCGCAAAGCTACACAGAGAAACCCTGTCTCAAAAAACCAAAAAAAAGAAATCTGGAGTGATGTGCCAATTTTCCAGAGTCAACTTTTTTTTTTTTTATTTTTTTTGAGGCAATATCTCATGCAGCCCAGGCTGGCCACCAACTATGTAGCTGAGGATTCTCCTGTCTTCACCTTCTGAGTGCTGAGATTACAGCCCTGTGTCACCACACTGGTTTTATGGGCTTTGTGAAATTTGGCAATTTTGGCAAGCACTCTACCAAGCAAGCCATGCCCCTTACTATCATTAAACTTAAGTTTTCTCAGGAGTGCATACTACCTCACCTAGAAAATGAAAGATGTCTTTAGGAATAGGGACCATATCATCTGCTTATTCTAATCTTTACAGTTTATCAGTTTAACAGTGATTTAACTATTTTGGGTGTCTTTGTGTGTACAAGCAGGAGTCCCTCCCTCCTCTTCCTTTCTGTGTGCATGTAGAGGCCAGAGATCAACTTCAGGTGTCTTCCTCAGTTACTTTCCACTTTGTTTTGAGGCAGAGTCTCTCTGTTTTATCTGCAGCTCATCGATTCAGCTAGGCTGTCTGTCTACCAAGTCCTAGGATCTCCCCATCCACAACTGCCCAGCACTGACATTGCAAACTTGTGTCACATGCCAGCTTTTGTTTACAAGGGTCCTAGGGATCAAACTCAGATCCTCAGGCTTGTGTGGCAAGCACTTGACTAAGTCTTCTCTCTAGCACCCTCACCTCCACCCCTCTTTCAATATCTCTTGATGCCTAACAAACACATAACTCACTGTTTTAACAAACAACACAAAGAAATTCTAGTGAGGTACATTTGCCCCTCAGCAGGAGCTGAGGTAAAAATGTCAAGCTTCATTGGACAGCATGAAGTTTCCAGTGTGTCTGGCTCCAGGAGTCCTGGATACGAGTGAGTTCTAGTCTATCTTTCCGCTCTATAAGAAATAGCGACTTTAGAATCTAGATCATGAACTATGCCATGGTAACCTAAAGGATCTTTTTATTGAAAAAATGGAGGGCTTGTTTTTCTGGCTGTTCCTGCAGCCTCAGCAGCAAAACAGCAGTGCTGGGTTGGGGGCTGGAGGTGGATGAGAAAGGAATGCACATGGAGCAGACAGGGCCAAGGACACAGGGACCAGGGCAGCTGGATGTGGCAGCTAGCCCTGCACACCTCCCTCTGGCTCATGGGATGCAAGAGTTGACAGTAAAGGCTTTGAGCGTGTGACTCCAGAAGCAGGGGGAAAAGCTCCCGAGCTTTCCTGAAAGGTCAATCTCAGCTATGAAGAGGTCTGACTGTCCTGCAGAAGAGGCCAAGGGATTGCAGTGTAGGGTTGGAAAGGGGATGAGATGGGAGACCTTCCTTCCTGAAGTGGCGGGGGGTGGGGGAACACTTGGGTGGAATGGCTGTTGAAGGGCCAGACTCCAGTACCCTGCTGTGGAGTGGGCTCTGGCCTGGGCTGAGCTTGTAGATTATCTGATTTTTAAAATAAGTCAAAGACCTCAATTATCCAGACATTCATTCCAAAAGTAAATTCTTCAAGAAAAAGTTAATCAACTACAGATCATGCAAGCTGGGGAGCAGGAGGTGACATCCCATTGATGTAAACTCACTTCTCAGGTGAGAGATGTCATGGCATCAGCTAGTCTGGTGGCTTGGGACTCAGGCATAATGACCTAGCTGGGCGCCTGTCAGTATCTGTGGGAGGAGGCTTGAGGTTCGAACATTACTTGTAGATGTGTTTGTAGAGCAGCCCACCTCTGAGTGCACCCCACAAGTTGGGACATCAGAACACAATGATGGCTGCAGGTCTTGTCATCATTCTCTCATGGATCACAAAGGCTTTGACAGCTGGGGACAGACAGACAGACACACACACACACACACACACACACACACACACACACACACCATGGACTTTTTGCTGAGCTAGGTGAATGAGGGATTGCAGCCTGACTTGATTTAATTCAGAATTTTTTACAATACTACCTATCCTTATAGCTCAGGCGAAATGGAAAGATTCACACCAGTGCTACAGAAATGCTGTGCTGGGGTTAGGTTTCAGATAGCTCCAGTGGTTCAAGAGGATTACTGGGACTGGAGAGTTTATTAAAAGTTATTAACACCATGGATAGAGAAACAGAGGGACAACAGTATGGCAGAGGCTCCAGAGGAGAGTTCAGACCCTAGCACCAGAGACAGACAGCATGGCATCAACTCTGAAGGGCCCCTGTAGCAGGAGACATAGCCTCTTCACACACCTTTGAGGATGGGGGATGTCCACAGCGGGAACCTGCAGTCCAGCAGGAAGTGGGGAGCAGGAGGTGACATCCCATTGATGTAAACTCACTTCCCAGGTGAGAGATGTCATGGCATCAGCTAGTCTGGTGGCTCGGGACTCAGGCATAATGACCTAGCTGGGCGCCTGTCAGTATCTGTGGGAGGAGGCTTGAGGTTTGAACATTACATTTTATGCCTAGTACTTGAACAATGGGTAGTGACACTCAGAGGAGATGGTGTAGATTGTCGGGCAGAGATCAGGGCCAGCTTGCATGATCTGTAGTTGATTAACTTTTTCTTGAAGAATTTACTTTTGAAATGAATGTCTGGATAATTGAGGTCTTTGACCTATTTTAAAAATCAGATAATACAGGGGCTGGAGAGATGGCTCAGTAGTTAAGAGCACTAGCTGCTCTTTCAGAGGTCCTGAGTTCAATTCCCAACACCCACATGGTAGCTCACAGCCATTGGTAACTATAGTTCCAGGGGATCCAACTTAGCCTTTGTGAACACTTCATGCAGATGATACACATATATACACGCAGGCAAAACACCCACCCACACCCACACACACACACACACACACACACACACACACACACACATACACAAGTAGTTAATACAAACCTACAGGTAGTCTGCACCGATAGGGAGAAGCTTGTTTCCTGTCACGGTGTTTCACTTTCTGTAATACTTTCTGTGAGAGCATCTAGTTTTTGCAGAAGGCAAAGGTATGTGTGGGAAGTGAGGGTCTTATCCTAGCTCTTTTATGATTGTTTGATTATCCCTAGAGCCCCTATGTTAAGACTTAGTTCAATGCTAGAATGGTGATTCACACATAGTGGCTTAATAAATATCTAGTGGGTATATAATTTCGTGAACAAAAATGCTTTCAGGAAGGACTCGATGTTGTTTAAGCTGTAGGGTTACTGCCTTACAGAAAGTCAATACCTACTTAGAGCACTCCTTTATTTTTTCTGTCATTTATTTATTTATTTATTTATTTACTTATTTTGAAGACAGGTCTCACTATGTAGCTCTGGCTGGTCTGGAACTCATCATGTAGACCAAGCTGGCTTTGAACTTACAGAGATTCCCCTGCCTCTAGCTCCAGAGGGCTGGGGATTTAAGGTGTTTGCTTCCTGTCCCAGCCCAACTCAACTCAGAATATTCCTAACACAGCATGGACACACACATGCCTTCAGCAAAGTCTGGCTCAAGGTCACACAGCCCACCTCTGACATCTTCACTTTGTGCATTATGATCTATCACGTGATCATGTTGGGGCCTCAGTTCACAGGCTGTTGCCCACATTCATTGGCTGAGCATCGGCTATCTGGAAGGGATGCTTGGGAGGCTGAGCCAACCCTCTCATACAGTTTACAGGCCAGCCTTATTATGAAACCCCAAGGCCTTCCAGAGAAATCCCTTATTATTATTTATTTATTTATTGACACAAGCTCTCATGTAGCCCAGGATAGCCACAATTCATTATGTAGTAGAGAATGACCTTGAACTTCTGATCCTTCTGCTTCTGCCTCCCCAGTGCTGAGATGACCGACAGGCATGTGTCTCCATTCCAGTGCTAGGGATTGAACTCAAAGCCTCACACATCGTAGGTGAGCACTCTACCAACTGAGCTACATCCACAGCCCAATTACTAACTTTTTTTTTTTTGCCAAGAGAAACCACCTATTTGTGGCTTAATCCATCTGAGTGAATCAAGTTCTAGAACCATAAGCTGCTGGCTAACAGAGTCTCTCAGGGTGGTGCAGTTGCAGGCATTTGTTAAAGGCAACACAGGGTCTCAGAGGGGATGCCCTGGACACGCAGCTGGTTCCCTTCATCTCAAAGGAGAAAAGTGTATGGACATTTTCAAGTTACATTGTTTTTTTCTTTTTAAGTTTGCGTCCTGGGTGAATATTATGAAGATTATTACTAAGGTAGTCTAAAAAAATTTTAATTACATTTATTTGTGTGTGTGTGTGTGTGTGTGTGTGTGTGTACTTAAGTGCATGTGGGGGTCAGAGGGTAATTTTCAGGGGTCAGTTATCTCCCTTTCTCTGGTCATCAGGCTTGTACCATCCCATTCTAACCTGGAATTTCTTTTAGCTCCAGAACTAACTGAAAATTCAGATAAAAATTCATATATTATGAATGGATGAAATCAACAAATTATTATTATTATTATTTGAAACACAGTCTCTGAAGCCCTGACTGGCCTCTAACTCATAGGGATTTCTACCTCTGCCTTTCAAGCTGTGGGATTAAAAACATGTACCAACATACCTAGCTAACAAATTATTTTGAAATCAAGAAACAGTTGTAACAGAAGAAATGTCAGTGCCAGGAAGCATCAATTCATTAAGACGAAGGTGCATTTTGAAGATAAGAAACAGGGTCAGACTGCCAGTGGACTTCATCACTAGAAGAAGCATCTCTCTCAGACAAGGCTTCCACTAGAAGACAAATGTCCCCTGAGATACACGGCTCCCAGCAGACTAGAAGAACAGGGAGGGGACTCAGGGAGCTGGAGCTGTTCCTGTAGGCTCAAGGCCACCCATCGACTCCAGGGCCCCAGATCACCCAGCCCCACCCCCATTCAGGTAGGCGCTCTTAGGCATGAGCAAATAGAATGAAACCCAGAAGAGACATTCTGTGTTTATTTAAAATTAACGGCTGTTCTCCCGCCTCCTCCCCCCACCCTTCTGGCCGTCTTCTGTTTCAGAAAAAGCCTTTGTCTTTGGATTAGCCCAGCTGAAATTATTTTTCTTACCATCTGTATGGGGGAATTTCCCCCACTTTTTCAACAAGAAAATAGCTCTTGGGCCAAAGGAACCGTGAAAATGTTTAGTCTCCAGAAAGGCGTGCAGAGTTGGCAGCGGCAGCCCTGTGGCTCAACTTTACATAGGAAACATTCTCTCCTGCTTTTCCCTGTCACACTAGCGCTCGGTGTGTGACCCCATAATTCATGACAAATGTTCTTTGGGATGCTAGGAGACAGTTATTGGGGTGGGATGCTGCAGAGAGTGTCCTGTGGTTATCCCAGCGGGTGATGTGGAGCCAGTGAGTGGACGCTGAGCTTGGAGCCTGGGGCCTGCAGCTTGGCTCACTTTTCTTGCTGGCTGATGGAGGTCAGTCATTTGCTTTCTTTTTTCATTCACCTCAGTTTCCCTAGTTGTCAAAAGAGTGTGTCGAACTAGATAACCTCCTTTCTAGGTTAAAAATTCTTTCAATCACATTTTATCTATTTACTTTGTGTACATATATGTATCATGTGTGTATGCCACAGTGTGTGTGTGTGTGTGTGTGTGTGTGTGTGTGTGTGTGGAGATCAGAGGAAAACTTGCAGGACTTGGTTCTCTCCTATCACATGGCTTTCAGGATTTAACTCAGGTGTTCAGGTTTGTTAGCAAAAGCCTTTAT
The DNA here is from genome assembly GCA_902168425.1 of Peromyscus attwateri. Taxonomy (NCBI): domain Eukaryota; kingdom Metazoa; phylum Chordata; class Mammalia; order Rodentia; family Cricetidae; genus Peromyscus; species Peromyscus attwateri. The sequence continues at coordinate 16,324 of CABHPP010122679.1, read as the reverse complement.
CTGCCGAGCCATCTTGTCTGCCCCTTCTTTCTAGTTTAATGATTGACATGTTACCCTGAAATGAAGGGCGAGCTTATTGCATTAGTTAACTTTGCTCTTTCTCTCTTTCTTTCTTCCTTCCTTCCTTTCTTTCTTTCTTTCTTTCTTTCTTTCTTTCTTTCTTTCTTTCTTTCTTTCTTTCTTTTCTTGGTTTTTAGAGACAGGGTGTCTCTGTGTAGCCCTGGGCTGTCCTGGAATTCACTTTGTAGATCAGGCTGGCCTCTAAGTCACAGAGATCTCCCTGCCTCTGCCTCTGAAGTGCTGGGATTAAAGCAGTGTTTCTCAACCTTCCTAATGCTAGACCCTTCAGTACAGTTTCTCATGTTGTGGTGACCCCACAACCAAAAAAATATTTTCGTTGCTACTTCATAGCTGTAATTTTGCTACTGTTATGAATCATAATGTAAACATCCAATATGCAGCCAAGGGGGTCACGACCCATAGGTTGAGAACCTCTGCATTAAAGGCGTGCCCCACCACCGCCTGGCTTGTCGATGTTTCTCGCTGCTGTGACAAGGGACTGGGGAAAGTCACTTCAGAAAAGAAGGGTTTGTTTTGTTTTACAGGTCGGGGTGTACTAACTCCATGCCTGGGAAGGCATGGCAGCGTCAAAGTGAGGCGGCTGAACCAGAAGCAGTGAGTAGTGTGTGGTGAGGAAGGAGAGAGAGAATGATTTCTCTTTTATGCACTTGGGGGTCCTAGCCCAATGGGGTTTTGCCACCCACAGTTAGAATGGGTCTTCCCATATCATTTAACCCAGTCTAGAAACTCCCTCATAGATATGCTCAGAGGTCTGTCTCCTAGAATATTCTAGATACTGTGGAGTTGATGATCACTATTAGCCATCACACTTATAATAAAAGTATTATATATATATATATATATATATATATATATATATATTATAAAACATGAAATGAGTGAGGAAAGCCAGTCTGTGTTTTGGGGGGAGTTAGGGGATAGGGTTAATTTTAGTGGGTGTTGGGGATTGAACTCTGGTCTTCTGCATGCCATTAACACTCTTTACCACTGAGCTACTGCTCCAGTCAAGGGTTGGTTTTTGAAGAACATTCATATTAGGGAGCTGAAGCAGCCAGGCCAATGGCTATCGTGAAGGTATTTGGTGGGAAGTTAGCAGGGATGACCGAAGAAGGCTGACAGTGACCTGACCCACGAGGACAGTGACTGATGCTTCAATCAGGGCAGACCAGGAAGCTAGGAGAATCGTCCAAAGGCCAAGGTCAAAATAAAACACAGTGAGGGACTGAGCAGTGCACACACAGAAGCTAAAATAGCAGCTGCATCCCCTCCTGCCCCAGCCAGGGAGCCCTTCATGACTTCCTGCTGAGTGAGGTGCTGAAGATGAGGCGCCATACCCCAGCATCCTACTGTTTGCTGGCCCAGGAAGAATCCTAGAGAGGGGAGTGACGGGGACCAGAGTAAGAGTGAATCTGCCTAATCTTAGGTTGGACGGCTACAGCAAAGTCCTGTAGACTCACGGCTTAAAAACATCAGAAGTAGCCGGGCGTTGGTGGCGCACGCCTTTAATCCCAGCACTCGGGAGGCAGAGGCAGGCGGATCTCTGTGAGTTCGAGGCCAGCCTGGGCTACCAAGTGAGCTCCAGGAAAGGCGCAAAGCTACATAGAGAAACCCTGTCTCGAAAAACCAAAAAAAAAAAAAAAAAAAAAAA
>CABHPP010122679.1:0-14495 GCA_902168425.1 Peromyscus attwateri | reverse complement strand
AAAAAAAAAAAAAAAAAAAAAAAAAAAAAAAAAAAAAAAATCAGAAGTTTCTTCTCACAAGTCTGGAAGATGAAGTTCGAGATCAGGGTGCCTCCATGCAAGGGTTGGTCAGGGTGCCTCCATGCAAGGGTTGGTCAGGGTGCCTCCATGCAAGGGTTGGTCAGGGTGCCTCCATGCAAGGGTTCATCAGGGTGCCTCCATGCAAGGGCTCATGCAGGGTCCCTCCATGCAAGGGTTCATGCAGGGTGCCTCCATGCAAAGGTTCGTCAGGGTCCCTCCATGCAAGGGTTCATCAGGGTGCCTCCATGCAAGGGCTCATGCAGGTTGCAGACTACTGACTTTTGGTTGTACCTTCTGAAGGCAGAAGGCGTGGGGCATGGCAGGTTCTGCCTTTAATCCCAGAACTCAGGAGGCTGAGGCAAGAGGACTGCAGAGAATTTGAGGCTAGTCTGGGTTGCGTGGTTCATTCTAGGTTAGCCTGAGTGGTAGTGCAAGAGACCCTCCCTATCTAAGAAAAAAAAAAAAAGCATTAAAAAAGAGAAGTGCTAAAGGAGCTAGCTAACTCTGCTGCTGCCTTCTTGTGGGGTACCAGCCCCACTCACAAAGACTCTGCTTTCCTCATTTAGTTGCTTCTGGGAAGCCCCATATTCAGATCCCATGGCCCTAGAGAGTCCACATCTGAATTTTGGCTAACCACAAACATTTCAGTTATTACATCAGCTAATGTTTTCATGATACAATATTTGACTAAAATGTGCAGAGCAATCTGCTGAAATTAAAAGGTAAAATATGAATTATATTGAAGTCATATAAATTTTGAGTTTTTAGTATATATTAATTGGATAGAATAATATTCTCATAATAACATTTCATACATAAATGTAATGTCCTTTGGTAATCTTTACCCTTCAGCTCATTGCTCTCATGTTTTCATATGGCAATATTTATATGACTAAATATGTAAAGCAATCTATTGAAACTTAAAGATCTAATGTAAATTATAATATATCAAACTTTGAAAATTAGCTTAGATTAAAAACTATTTAATTTTTTGAAAATATAATCAAATATTTAAAATAGTATTATCAGATAAAAACTAGCTTTGAGGTCTGCTATGCCAATATGCAATTAGTATTTGGACTAGAGAGATAGCTCAGAGGTTAAGAGCACTTGTTGCTCTTACAGAGGATTTGGTTTCTATTCTCACCACCCATACGGTAACTTACAACCATTCACAACTCCAATTTCAGGGGATCCGATGCTCTCTTCTGACCTCTGAGAGCACCAGGCATGCACATGGTGCACATTTTTACATGCAAGCAGAACACACATAAAATAAAATGAATAAAGCTAGTAAAAATATAACCAATAATTAGTACAATTTATCCTATGTGTCATGAATAGACCTATGAATACAAAACCTGTAAATATTATGACTTTTTTTTTTTTTTTTTTATTGAGACAGGGTTTCTCTATGTAGCTAGCCATGGCTGTCCTGGAACTGGCTTTGTAGACCAGGCTGGCCTCAAACTCACAGAGATTCACCTACCTTTGCCTACCAAGTGCTGGGATTAAAGGCGTGTACTTATTTTATATTGCAGGCTATTTCCCTGCCACCATGTGTAACTATTGTGACTACTACCTCAATTTTGAGTACCTCCAGAATTACTTTTCAGAAGACAGACAGAAATAAGAAACAGAGTCGCTACTAGTAGGGAATGGCACTCTACTTTGTAGGTAGGGAAGACTAGATAAACTGATTAACTAGCTTTTATTCTTATTTAAGTATAGCCTCTCTTTGCTCAAATCTCTTTCTAAAGATTCACTTGGAATTTTTAACTATGTATGTGGGGTATGTGGGAGGTGAGTGCTGCTACTCCTGGAGACCAGAAGAAGAGGCTGCACTTCTGGAGCTGGAGTCACAGATGGTTGTCAGTCACCCACTGTGCATGCTGGCCACTGAACCCCAGTCCTCTGGAAGTGCAGTACAAGCTCTTAACTGTTAAACCATCTCTTCAAATGTTATCTGGCTTGTAAAGGGGAGTCCATCTGTAACACAGCAACATCACAAACCACAAACCTCTGGGGCATTTGGACGCATTTCTTTTTAATCCATAGACACAGGACAAGAGATGTGGAGAACTGTTTCCCTGGGGCCTGACTGCGGTTACTCACAAGGGTGGGTGTTTAACAGGACCAGATGCACAGCCCTAGTGCCGTGTTCTCGTCCTGAGAGGCAGGAGTGCTCTCCTGATCTCTAACACCTTTATTTATTTTGTATCTGTGATGTATGAATCTGTGAAAGCACAGGTTCAGAGAAAGGGCCCCTTTGCTGGAGCTCGACCAGACAGTGGCTGACTCATCCAAGAGACACTAAAGATTACACACTCAAAATAGAAAAGGAGTCGAGTCATAGATAAAGCTCCAGTCGTTGGAGTGTTTCTCTGTGAAGCTGTCTCTAATCCTTCCTCCTTTATTGACAGAATTAATCATTATTTGCTGGTGCACTCCTACACACACACACACACACACACACACACACACACACACACACACACATTTTAATTTTATTTGTGCACATGTGTGTGTATCTGCTTGTCTATAAGTGCACCATATATGTGCAGGTGTCTATGGACATCATATCCCCTGGAACTAGAGTTACAGGCAGTCGTGAGTCATTCAGCATGGGCACTGGGAATCAAACGCAGGCCCTCTGCAGGAGCAGCAGGCATTCCCAACCTCTGAGCCATTTCTCCAGGACCCATCTGTTTTTATTATTACCGACCACACTACGGGGCTGAGGAGATGGCTCGGTGGGTAAAGAGCCCTTGTTCTTGCCGAGGACCTAGATTCAGTTCCTAACACCCAATGGTGGCTCACGACCATGTGCAACTCCATTTCCAGGGGATCTAATGCCCTCTTCTGACCTCTGAGGGCACCAGGAATGCAGGTGGTGTACATAAATATATGCAGCAAAGCACCCACACACATGAAAATGAATAAAATTAATATTAAAAATATTCCCTGTATTAAAATGTGTTAATCTAATTCTTTAGGGTAGACTCTCTAGTGATGTGGTGTCTTCCTTCCACCTCCAGCATTTAGCTCAACAGCTGGCATCTCGTAGATGTTAGGGAAACGGGTAGAAGCAGCTGGATAGTGTTAAGGGAATGGTTCCATTTTTATTTTATTCTTTGAACTCTGTTATTTACTTTTGTTTCTCTCTGTGTGTATTGTCTGTGTGTGGAGGTCAGAGGACAACTTGGGGAAAGTCTTAGGTTCTCTTTTCCTACCAGGTGGGTCCTGGGGATGGAACTTGGGTCGTCAGGTTTGGCAACAGGCACCTTTACCCACTGAGCCATTTTGCTGGCTCTGTTTATGAATCTGTGTCGTTTGGAGAATTGAACCTAGGGTCTCTTGTAGGCTAGTCAGGCTTTTCCCACCGAGAATTAACCCTATTTTCACTTTTGTTTAGAGACAGGGTCTCACTAAATGTCTCAGGCTGTCTTCGAACTTGCAACCCTTTTGAGGAGCTGGGACACGCAGGCTTGCATCACTGGGCCAGGTAGACACCCGAGTTTAAATCCTTATTCTTTTTTGTTTGTTTGTTTGTTTGTTTGTTTGTTTGTTTGTTTTTTTGTTTTTCGAGACAGGGTTTCTCTGTGTAGTTTTGCACCTTTCCTGGAACTCACTCTGTAGCCCAGGCTGGCCTCGAACTCACAGAGATCCGCCTGCCTCTGCCTCCCGAGTACTGGGATTAAAGGCGTGCGCCACCACCGCCTGGCTAAATCCTTATTCTTATCCCTTCCCAGTTCAGCGGTTAGATGTTTCTTTCCTTTAGAAGTTTTTGAGGCAGGGTCTCACTGTGCTGTCCAGGCTGGCTTTGACATACTGATCCTCCCACTTCCTCCAGCTCCGAGGATGACAGGCATGTTCTACAACACGTGTGACTTGGAAAGTCTCTAAATACTTTCTAAAAAGTCTTTTTAAGTTCTTCTTATCGTGTGCATGTGTGTTGTATGGGCATGTGTGTGAGCCACACAGCGAGCCTGTGGAGGCTGGAGGACTTGATGGGGTTGGCTCTCTTCTTCCGTTGTCATCAGGCCTGTATGGCGAGCACTTTGATCTGAACCATCTCCCCGGCCCCAGCACATTTTCATCCCTCCAAGCCTCCATTCAGTCACCGGGAAACCAGTGCTCTCTCCCTCCTGTGGTTTACTTTTACAATGTTAAGCACAGTGTCGGCTGTTGTTGCCTTTCTATCGCTAAGTACCCGGTAGATATCTAAACCCAGCCTTTCCTGTCCTGCCTCACAGTGTTGACACTGGATAAACCCGGTGGTAGATACTGGGGCACTTGCAAGGACATTGCAAGGAGGCACTATTGTTAGGTCAATTGCTAAACTTGAAAGGGACACTGGATGTGTGTGGAAGGTTTGCAGGCTTTTGAGCTGACTGGGAGGAAGGGAGGGAGGGAGGGAGGATTAAGGAACCCTGTGAAGCTAAAAGAGTCTTGGAACAAATGCAATGTAGACCTTGCTCCTCCTGGAAGGTGACGCTCTCTGGCAACTATTTCCCACACTAATGGGGTGGCAGTAACTGCTGTGCACTGAAGCAGCTCCTCCCATCAAAGGCTGAGCACAGAAAGAAGCCCTGTAACCTGAGACCTGGCTCCAGGGGCCTGCAATGTCTGTGGAGACAGCACCAGACTTCAGTACCACAGACAAGCTGGGGCTGTGCTTGGTGTCTTAGGCCTGGGCTCTGCCTTCTTGACCTGGGAAAGACATTTGGGCTGTGGTAGGCTGGTGTGTCCCTATCTGTCAACTGCCTTTCTTAGTCACTTGCCCTAGTCCTGAGAGGTAACCCAGCTTTTCACTGTCTCCCACCCCCCACCCCATCTGTGGCATTCTGGGTGTTGGTGGCCAGGGCCTGCATCAGAGTCCTGTGCTGTCAGTGTAACAGTATTTTGCAAACTCTGATTCATTCCCAGGCATCCTGCTAGGTGCAGAAGACAGAAAAAGTCCAAGAAGGTTTTTTTTGCTAAAGACAGAGTGCACTTTCCCAGCTGGGAAAGATACAAACTGCTCTCCAGCTGCTGGTATAGGAAGTTAGGGCTGGTGAAACGGCTCCATAGTAAAGGTGCTTGGTGTGCAAGCCTTGGGTCCCCGGAACCCATGTAAAGTCTGATGTGACCCTATTTATATGTCCACCCCTGCTGTGGGATGTTCTGTATGGCAAATGTGTTGCTAATAAAACACTGATTGGCCAGTGGCTAGGCAGGAAGTTTAGGCGGGACTAACAGAGAGAATTAAAAGAACAGGAAGGTGGAGGGAGTCACTGCCTGCCAGTCGCCGCCAGGACAAGCAGCATGTAAAGATGCCGGTAAGCCATGAGCCATGTGGCAAGGTATAGATTTATAGAAATGGATTAATTTAAGCTATAAGGACAGTTAGCAAGAAGCCTGCCATGGCCATACAGTTTATAAGCAATAGAAGTCTCTGTGTTTCCTTGGTTGGGTCTGAGCGGCTGTGGGACTGGCAGGTGAAAGAGATTTATCCTGACCGTGGGCCAGGCAGGAAAACTCTAGCCACACACCCCTCTCCTCAGAAACCACGTAAAGGTGGAAGGGGAAAACAACCCACAAACTTGTTCTCTGACTTCCATATATGCACTATGACACATGTGCAGCTCCATTGAGTACACACACACACACACACACACACACACACACACACACACAAACACATTCACGCACGCACGCACGCACGCACGCACGCACAATAATAAAATTTAAAACTAAGAAACAGTGAGTCAGGTATAGTTGTGCCTTTAATCCCAGCACTCAGGAGGCAGAGCCAGGTGGATCTCTGTGAGTTCGAGGCCAGCCTGGTCTACATACAGAAAAGAAAAATACCATAAAGGTTTAGCTTCCTGTCTGGGGTGAGGGGAAAGAAAAGAAAAGAAAAGAAAAGAAAAGAAAAGAAAAGAAAAGAAAAGAAATGTGGATTTACAGACAGCAAAATACAAAAACACAGAAAAACATAAGGTCATGGAGACCCTAAGGCAGAGCACCAACTGATTTCCAAGTTTATTGTTTACATTACTATTTGATTTGGGTCCCATGTGAGACCCTGTCTCAAAAAACAAACAAACAAAAAACAAAAAAGGAGGGGGAGGAAACGTGATAAGTATCATATTAGTGTTTTGTTTGTTTTTGTTTCGTTTTTGGACAGGCTCTCAGATACTCCAGGCTGGCCTCGAACTTGCTATGTAGCTAAGGATGACCTTGAACTTTTTGTTTGTTTGTCGATGGGGTCTCACTGTGCAGCTCTGTCTGGCCTGGAACTTGCTATGCAGTAGATCAGGCTGGCCCTGGGACTCCAAGAGATCCACCTGTCCCTTTCTCTCACGTGCTGGGACTAAAGGCCTATGACACCATTCCTGGCTGACCTTGAACTTCTGATTTTTCTGCCCATACTGGAATTACAGGAGTGTACCACCACATCTGCTTTTCTTTGGCACTGGAGACTGAACTCAGGGCTTCATGCATGCTGGGCAAGCATGACTGAACTATATCCCAGGTCCCCACATCAGTGCTTTGGAAAGAGAAGGAGGAGCCCTGGGGTTGATGGGGTTGATCCTTGCTGATGGCATTCTCTCCTTGTATAGCTCTTTCCCATGCTGAATCAGGGCTGAGGCATGGGGACAAGAGATGCAGTGAACAGGGTAATGTGTGACTGCTACAGCCAGGCCTAGAGGAATTGCAGCTTCTTCTTTGGTCTCCTGGATAAGCAGTGGGAAAACCAGTTGCCATGGTTTTCCATGCCATCTGGACCCCACAGGCTGCCTCTTGGAGAGGAGCTAACTCACCAACCAGGTGGGTCTACAGTGAGTTGTGGGGGTGACTTGTAACACGACAATCACTGGAGATGGAGAAGAAAGGGGGTGTCATGTGAGAAGGCAACTCTTACCTGAGCAGTGCCTAGAATACAGTCCTCCTTGAGGCTGACACAGTTGTCTAGTCAGTGTGGACATTTCCCTGGACCATCCCTGATAGGTACCTAGACTCAGCAAACCTGGCGCTCCCACGCCTCATCTTTGTATATGGTTGCTGCTGGCAAGAAAGGCTGTATAGCTTGGCCTTCTGAGTCAAGAGCAAGGCAAGGCCAAGGTGGTAGAGTCATAGGCAAGGCAATAGAAGAGTTAAAAGTTATCATGGCAGGGGGCTCATGGTGGCAGGAGCTTGAGATGGCTAGATGTGATGGTTAGATAACTAACATCCACAGTTAGGAGGCAGAGATGAATGCTCATTGTAAGGGTTTGGTCTTTAATTACGTCATCAGCCTTCACCGGTGTCCCAGCCTAAAAAGCAGGTGGGCGCTCTGTTCCCTCTCTTCTCTTCCTTTCCGCTCTTCTCTCCCGGCGGGCCCCCTTCTCTCTCTCCCTCCCCCCCTGTCTCTTTGTCTCTCTCTTTCTCTCTCTCCTTCTCTCTCTGTCTCTCTCTTCCTCTCTCTCCCTCTCCCCCTCCCAATAAAGCTCTAAAAGGTTAACCATGGTCATGATTCTTTTAATCAGCACGCTCCTCCCCGGCATGGTCGTCGCGGGCGGTGACCAGCCAGGAGAGGCAGCGCCGTTTAACCAGCGCCGTAGTTTAACCAGGGCCGAAAAATATAACCAACATGCTCATGTTCAGCTCATTCCTCCTTTTTATTTAGTTCAGGACTCCAGCCTAGGGAATGGTGCTGCCCACATTTGTGGTAGGTCTTCCTCAAGTAACCCAACCGAGATAATCTCTCATAGGCATGCTCAGAGACCTAGTCTAGATAATCCTTTACAGGTGTGCCTGGAAGCTTGCCTCCCGTGGGATTCTAGATCCTATGAAGGTGACAATCAATATTAACCATCAAAGCCACCATCCTTCCTCACAAGTCCCGTTTGAGCAGTTGATTGAAGAGACAACACCCATCACACAAAGCTTTTAAAAGCATTCCTTAGGTGCCTTCTGGCTAACATGAGCCATGCGGTAGCCTCACACTTGCCTGCGCTGTGGCCAAGATGTTATGGGAAGTCTTCAGCCCCAGTTCTCACCGACTGCTAGAGATGGAGGAAGTGGAATCCACTGGGCCCTTTGTCTCTCTCTTTAGTGTCAGGCAGGATCTCAGACCCTTTTCAGACGCTAACCCTATATGGCCAGGTTCTCCCTGGCTGCTAAGGTCCTCAAACTCTTTTCCTTGACCTTGCCTCTGCTCCATGTACATTATTTTTGTCCTTTGAAAACCCTATTCTCTTTGCCTCTGTCCCCTCAGATAAGGGCTGCTTATTTGCATGTATCCCTCTCAGGGTCAGAGGTCAGTTTGAAATCCTGGCTCCCTAGGCCATTCCCAAACTCCTCTTCATCCTGTGAAAGACCCTATTCCCTTAAATTCACACCCTTAGTTCCTTCCCTTTCCTGATTCCCTCCTGGACCATCTGGTCAACCCCTTAGTCATTGTCTGTCATGGCTCCAGGGTTCCTAGGTATCCTTTCACTCTATCCCCTTCATCATTCCTGGGCCCTTTATCATCTATGTGGATAGATAGTCCAGATCACAGCCTTGAGCTCCTAACCCAAACCAGCTTCCTTCTAAAACTATTTGTAAACATCAACAATGATATCTGCTCATCTAGGCCCAGTTCATCACTATCCATCACCATCTCTCTCCTCCTGGTATAGTGCCACCTTTTCCTGCCATAGACTCCCTGGTCCTTCATTGGAATCACCCTCTTCTAAACTCAGCTACCTCTCTTCTTCCCCACAACTCCACTCTCCAATTTACTTGGAACAATGCTTACCTTAGTACAGCACTCTTTGGTTGGTAGAATGTTCTTTTTTTTTTTTTTTTTTGGTTTTTCGAGACAGGGTTTCTCTGTGTAGCTCTGCCTCCTGAGTGCTGGGATTAAAGGTGTGCGCCACCATCGCCCGGCGGTAGAATGTTCTATTTATTTTTACTTTTTGCCCTCCCCCACCCCAGAGTCTCATGTAGTCCAGGCTTGCCTCACAGCCAAAGAATACCCTGAATGTGATTCTCCTACTTCCACCTTCCAAGTACCAGGATTATATGTATATACCGCCATGCCCGCTCAGTCTATTGCAATGCTGGGGACTGAACACAGAACTTTATGTATGCAGGGCAAGTACTCTAACAACTGGGCTATAGTCTCGGCCTCTTTAGAGTTTTTTGGAATGCATAATTTAATTTTGTTTTGTCGATAACCTCTGATAGAGGCTACGGAATAGGGCAGGTGTACATACTTCATCTAACAGGTGAGGTCCAGTCATAAGGCTCACAGTGGTCCACTGTCTTTCCCAGATTCATCCAAAGCTGAGTCCAGAACTCATACCCACTGGCCTTAGCTCTACCTTGACCTTCTAGAATAGATTGAGATTTGGATACTTGTTCTAAAGGTATGAACAGGGCAGAGCATGCCAGCTGAAGGCCCAGGATTCTCAAGCAGCATGGGGCCAGGAAAGGTGGCATTCAGAGGGAGAGGACCCTGATGATCTTCACAGACCCACTAGAGGCAGAAAGATCCTATTCAGGATGCCAGCCCTGGCCATGACATGCAAAACCAGATGCTGTAGGTAAGGCACACCATCTGAAACAGAACACTTCAAGCTCCCCAGCCTTCTGCAGATCCCATTTTCTTTCCATACTAGACTCAGGGGCCTGGGAGCCCTGCATCACTCAGCACATCAAAGGCGTCCCCAGGTTTCCCTGCACCACTCTCAGAGGCTTTTAACCAGCCTTTGACAATAAAATCGCTTTTAAATAAAAACCAAGCCTCAATATTGGACAGAAAGGGATTAACGGGATCAGCCAGGATGACATCATGCTATTTTTGTTGGCATTTTCCCAGCACCAATGTAAGGAACCTGGGAGTGGAGGGAGGATACATATTTCTTTTCTTTACAACTGACTTGACGTTCTAAATCTAGGTCTGGAAAAGCCAAGGAGCTGGAGGAGGCAGGCAATGCTGGGGGCACTCCCTCAGCATGGTGCAGACATGTGCCACCTCAGAGGTGGGGGTGCCAGGCATTTGAGGAGAACCAGATGAAGCTGGCTCCACTCTCTGACCTCTCTGACAGAGGCAAGGGAAAGGCCCTTTTGGGTGATCAGGCCCCAAGCTTGTGAAAAGGTGACATTCTAGTACACCCAGTAGAGGCAAAGCAGCCCAGAGATGCTCACCTCAGTGCAGGCCTCTGGGTGCTGGCCAGCAGGCCAAGCCAGACGATGCTGACGGCCTTAAGACACCTGGCCCAGTGGGTTCCAAACCTAGGATTTTGTAAGCTAAGGAACTCTTTTTTTTTTTTTTGAGACAGGGTTTCTCTGTGTAGCTTTGCGCCTTTCCTAGAACTCACTTGGTAGCCCAGGCTGGCCTTGAACTCACAGAGCTCCACCTGGCTCTGCCTCCCGAGTGCTGGGACTAAGGGCGTGCGCCACCACCGCCCGACAGGAACTCTTGCTTTAATTAGGATTCCAAACGCTAGGGCTGGGGAAATGACTCCGTTGTAATGTGCTTGCCAGGAGGACCTGAGTTCCATTCCTAGAAAACACAGAAGAAAGCCAGGCATCATGCATGCATACCCTGGGATCCCAAGCAGTGGAGAGGTAGAGATGGGTAGACCTCTGGGGCTCACTGACCAGCCAGCCTGGCAAACTTGGCAAGCCCCAGGTGAGACCCTGTCTCAAGAAACAAGGTGGAGGCTGCTTGAGGTTGACATCTGGCCTTCATATGCACTCCCTCCCTGAGCTCCCCCCACCCCACCCCCACAACCCCTGCAAGAGTACCACCATATGCTGAAGTGGTGCTAGGAGACCCAGCCTCTTCTGCCTGGGCTTCTCCTCCTCCTGCCTGTTGCCCATCCAGGCATTCGCTCAGCCACCCTCTCCCCACCAATTCCTGACATGATCGCTGGAATCCTGGGGTCCATGAGGAGCCATGAAATGGGGAGAAAGTCCTAGTCTCACAAGCCGAAGGCAGTGGTACCTGTTGGGTCTTCCTTGTCAGATCTCTGTTGTGTTTATGCTGCTTCTGTGGATCTAAGAGTACTAGAAAATTATGAACATAGGAATACATCCTCCCCAAACAGCAGTTAATGTCGGGAGAGACTATCTTGTTTGTTTGTTTGTTTGTTTGTTTAACTTAAGGTCTCAGATCTCCCAGGCTGACTACACCAATCCTTGAACTTCAATCCTCCTGCCTCTACTTCCGAAGTGGATCACAGGGATAAACCCCAGATTTCATGCATGTTAAGCAAACGCTCTGCCAGTGGACCCAGTCCCAAGATCATCTTTTCTTAGTAATTTCTTTTTTTTTTTTTCTTTTTTTTTTGATCTCATAGCCGTGGGATTTAGGTTCACATGGTTGCCAGGAATGGGTAGCATGCTTTCTCTTTCAAGTCTAATTTCCTTATTTCTTGATGGTTCTGATGATACTCAGACCTGGTGGGACACAGTCCAAGAATGGAGTCGTCTGAGAATTCTGAGGGCTTGTGAAAAAACTTTAAAGACAGGAGTCAGTGATCTCAGTTTCTTCAAAACACAGAATTGTTCCTGAAACGTGCCTTCCTGCTTCTCCCGGGTAGAGCCCAGAGAAGTGAATTTCCTCAGCTGTTATTGCCACATGAACGCTATGGAAAACCATGTTTCGCCATGTGTAGCTTGTCCTTGTGATTGGACGCTTTACTCAGATGACTCTTCTTAACCCTCAGCGTATAAACTGTTTGATGCTCTGAATGAAAGTTGGCTATTGCATGAGACTTTTGTCTGCCTCATTTTTCGGCTCACTCTCCCAGGTTCACGCCCGCCCACCTCTAGAGCAGTAAACAATACCTACCAGAGTGTTACTATGGAAGCCTACCACCACACAGTAGGGCAGCTTGAGGGAGAGGGCAGAACTTGTGTTTGCCCTTCTGTGTCCTGTGGGGAAGGAAGGAGGTTGGGCCTGGCTTCCTCCCTGCTGGCCTCCTGGATTCACTGCCTTCCACACACAACTTCCTCTGTCTCCCAGCTCAAGTCCCTCTACCCCAGGGTGGTCATGTCTATTTTTTCATATCTACCCTGGGGTTTGCACTTGCTTGCTTGGTTTCATTAATTTTTCCCTTGCCTTTGAAAATCGCCCTTTATTTTACTCCATTCACACGGCCTGAGTATTAACTTGCTCCCTACTAGAACCTGACTGACAGGCTTACTATAATGCCTGGCCTGTGGTTGGTGCTCAGTAAATGGAGACAGTTGTGGCAGAGAAGGAATCTCTGCCCTGTTCAATAAATACCTGGGCATATTATTCAACAGGACTCACAGAGTCAAAAGATACAGAGTTCAGTATATTAACCCAACATAAAAACTGTATTATTCACATTTATTTATTTTTATTTTTGATGTTGTGCCTTCTGTATGGTAGTCAGCAAGATCTCTTGGGATTGAGGGCTGGGGAGATGGCTCAGTGCCTTAGAGCATGTGCTGCTCTTGCAGAGGACCTGGGTTCAATTCCCAGCACCCCCATGGTGACTCACAACCATCCCTAACTCCAGTTCCAGGGGATCTGACACCCTTTTCTGACCCCTCCCCTCCACTTCTGATCTCTACCAGTACCAGGCACACATGGAGCATATGCATGTATGCAGGCAAAACCCCATACATATAATAAAATAGAATAAATAAACCTTACTTTTTTTTTTTTTTTTTTTTTTTTTTTTTTTAAAGATTTGGGGATTAACCTGCTGAAGGTTGCCTGCTGGCTTCCCTAAGGCATTTCCTGTCTCATGCCCACTAACAAGCAAACTCACTAGCCACAGGAGGGCTAACCAGTGGGAGCTCTCTCCTGGAACTGAGCCAGAAGTGAGGACTAGAAAAAGTGAGTCCTACCTGCTCCCCAAGCAATGCCTTCTGGGAAGACACAGCATTAGTGGCACGATTGAGATGGGCCCTTCCTCTGGCTCTGACATGGACATGAAGTCAAGAGTTGCAGATAAGGCTGCTTCTCTCTGGGACTCAGTGCTCCTCTCTGAATTGAGATGGTCAATGTCTTTGTTTCCCAGACTTGAGGGGAGAGGCAGGGCTTCCTTCACTCACAACAGGCCAGGAGGCCAGAGTCCAGTAAACACGCCCCCCACCCCCAACCTGAGCTTGGTTCCCTTTCCTCTGATGGCTGCCTCCACCTTCTCTGGCTTTCTTTGCCGGCTGACTCTGAATTGCCCTTGCTGGTCTTTTCCTCTCTCCCTATACTCCACACCTCCACAGTGTGTCAAACATCCTAAGGTCCATTCCAGCCACCCCCCTTCCTTACAAACCTCATTCCTGTAACCTTCTTGGTAGGAGCCAAGATATTCTTTAAGAGATATTTGTGCTCCTCCCCTGGGTTACCAGACTATTGAAATAATGGTCCCTAGGGATATGGAGCTTCCCCCAAAATCTCACACTGGAAGAAGGAAAGTCTAAGCCTGGGCCAGCCACAGGAAGACTATCTCTTGAAGGAGATGTCCCACAGTCCTGATGTGACACAACTCGTTAGACCATCTTGTAGGAGAGACTGGAGACAAGACAGTGATGGGTCATGGTGTGCTCCGCCACACCTTGACCAGGACTGCTTACTTCTCATATTCTATTTAAACTCAAATCTCACACTAAAACCCCAAAGAGGGGCCAGTGAGATGGCTCAGCATGCAAAGGAGCTGCTCCCAAGCCTGATGACCTGAGTTTGATCCCTGAGCCCCACATGGTGGAAGGGAAGAACCAACTCACATAAGCTGTCCTCTGACACCACACATACGCTATGGGGCACCCTCTCCCCAAACAATAAATAAATGTAATTTTAAAAAAGACCTAAAGATGGACTTGGTCAGAGTGTCACCAGACCTGTTTGTTCTTCTTTCCGGTGTGGCCACATTGAGTAATGTTTTCCCTGCTTTTCACCATTGTGTTTTTAATTGGCTTATTGAGGACAGGTGGCCAATCCTGGTTTATTAGGGCTGTCAAGCCGCAGGCTATGACCCTAATTCTGGGAACAGATCCAATCTACTATGGGTGCTATGGGGAGATTATACTTATAATTCTAAGAAGATAATTCCTGAGATAATGACTTGAAGACAGAAAAGGTTTTCTTGCTTTCCTAATGCCATTTACAACAGCAAACGTTTTGGCAGCAATCTCGGATTCCAGTTGGTTTCGTAAGTCTTGGTGGCTCTTGCCTTAGGGAATGTAATACAGCTGTTAAAATGATGATGGCCTCTCCGTGAAGTCAGGGGAAAGAAACTGGGCACTCATAAATGAACATAAATATATAGGATAATCAATATTACTGAAATAAAATATTCACAGAGACCTGCAAGCTGGCTGAGGTTGTGGCTCAATGTGTAGACCGCTTGCTTAGCATGATGAAGCCCTGGGTTTGATCCCCAGAACCATATAAACTGAGTGTGTTGGTGCACCTGCAATCCTAACACTCCAGAGGTGGA
>CABHPP010122678.1:0-64918 GCA_902168425.1 Peromyscus attwateri | reverse complement strand
CCCTTACTGGAAATGTTTGATTAATTGAATTTTTATATTAACTCTGGAACAACTATCATTCTTATGTTAGTATTCCCAGCTAAGATATGCCTTTGTGTTGGCCCCTTTTGCTCATACTTCATTTCTTCAGTAACATTTTGTGGTTTTCTTCGTGTGATCATTTGCCTTTATATTAAATTTGCTCTCAAGTATGTTAGAGAGTTTTGTATATTATTTTATTTTATATAAAGTAGCCACTTGTTTTGATGAAATATTCCTATTTTAACTATAACTTTCATTTCTGTTCTTGTGTACATATTGCTATCAAAGGAAAAGCTATAATTTTAAGGAGATCGTATATTTGGTTACTATATCCAATTATTCATCTTCTTATTCATCCCCCTCCCAACCTTTTCTGGCATGCATTGCCAGGCATGGCTTCTTGTTTTCTGAGGAAAGTTCTCTCTTGGTTTTCTTGGTGTACACATTGTTATTAAAGGATATGAAAGGATACACCTGGAGAGCATGGTGGTGCCTACCTGTAATGCCAACAGTTGGGAAGCTGAGGCAGGAGGATCTCTAGTTTATTGGATGTTCATAGAGAGTGAGAACATAGAGGGTTAATCACATGAGTCATTCCAAAGCCCTATGAAGGATTTTGGCTTAGCATAAAAGTGACTTTTCAAATGTTATTAACATGATGAGTGAAGAGGCGAAGAGCATCGTTGGAGAGCAGTTAAGTCTGTGGATAGTCTTCTGCCCGAGACACGCTCTCTGTCTCTGCCCAAGTGCGCCTGCCCGGGCTTGGATCCACAGGGTGACTTGACTAAGGCAACTTTGTTTAAGATGTCACTGAGAATTAAGGCTTCGCCATCACGCCTCTCGTGGCTGCCTTGTAACTCCATTCTTGCCGTGCCAGGCATGTTCTAAGGCAGCTTTCCAAGGGTTAGTGATTTCACCCTCATGTCTGTGCCAAGGAAAACAACCAGTTACCATTAAACACCCACCCCACCCATAACTTGATTTTTACATCCAGTTTTATTAAGAGAATGTATCAGAGTTCTTGGAAGACTTAATACCTTGTATGCATCAGGACAGCACGGTGGCCCCGGTGCTACCTTCGTTCTAAAGGTGAATGCTTCACCTTTGGAGAAAATCAGAGTTTAATTGTTATCTGTTGACAGTGAGTTTATAATAACCTTGTTCTTGCAATTGGCTCTTTCTGACTGGAAACACTCTATTAACATGAGAAGCCAAGTTCTACTTTGGGGACTTAGATTCTAGAGAATAGATTAACAGGTCTAGCAAGCAAACAGTCTTTCATTCATTGAAAGTTAGTAATAATTTCTAAATGTTTTATGTTCTAGATGTATCAGAATTCTTCCTTTTCCTGCAAAAGGCCTGTGCAGGCAGGGGTCAAGGAAGGAAAGTAGTATCTGAGCAAGATTATGAACAGTATTCAGTGCTAAAATTTTTGCATACCTTTATTTAAGAAAAAGTTTGTTTGTTTGTTTGTTTGTTTAATTTTGTGCCAGTGCCTGTACGTGTACCCTGAGCATACCTGGTGCCCAGGATACCAGTAGAGGGCATCAGAAGTTCTGGAACTAGAGTTACAGATGGTTGTGTGGTGCCTTGTGGGTCTGGGAGCCAAACCTAGGTCTTCTGCAAGAGCAGCAAGTCCTCTTAACTGCTGAGCCAGCCCTTTAGCTTCTGCATAAATATTTTTATAGTACCACAGTAGACATGCTGCTGTTATAATTCTGTTTTATTATTAGGCAAACTGAAACTCAGGAAAGTCAAGCACGTCGGTCCCATGTTACTCAATTAGGAAGTCACAGAGTGCCTGATGGGCAGATAACAAAGGCTTTCTTTCCATTAAGTTCTCCATTTAGTGTGGACAGTTCTCTTGACACATCTCTTTCTTGTTGAGACCGCCCGGAGGCACTCCTCTCAGTGGAGTGGCTTTGGTGGTACACCTCAACATAAAATGGGCCATACAACTAGATGCCATGGAGACTTTCAAAGCGGGCTTTGCTGGTGCCCTCCACGGCGTACCTGGGACCCATGGATCTTGTGTTTTTATTGTTGTTTTCGCCCTTACATGTCATTCTGGAGTGCTCTGACACTGTGATCCTCCAGCGCCCTTCCCTGCCTGTTCCCGGCCTCCTCTCCTTGCATTCTCCGTGGAGATAAAATGGTTCTTGCACAGTAGCACTGGTTTCTCTTTCTGAGTTTCTTTGATTCTAGCGACACAGTCAGATTGGAGTCTTAGTGTGGAGCTGGCATCTGGAGCCTGGAGTTCATGAAGACTCTGGTGGAAACCAAGCAGTTGACTCAGCAGCATTTAAGAAGGAGCTAAGATTGTGTTACGGTGCAGTAATGAAAATATATTGTCCAGATTAGGTGGGGTAATGGCTGTTTGGACTTTGAGTTCGTTAGATCATATTTGGAGTATTCTGCTTGAGTACTGTTTACTTTGATGAGAAAAGCCAGCATCATGGCCGTTTTAAAGCATTTAAGGACTAGTTGGAATAGAGGACATTTAGCCTGGAGAAAGAACAACTTTGGGGATATTTTTGCTGTCTTTAAGCAGTTATTTGATTAATTTGGTGAATAACAATAAAATACATGTCTATTGAGCAAGTACTCTCTTCCAGGGAAGTCATTATGTGCTTTGTGTTATTTGCTCTGCACAGGGGACACCCTCCCTCCCTCTCTCCCTCTGTCATCTTTAGGTCTCAGGAAACTGAGATCCAGAATTGGGAATTGACCCAAAGGTGGCACTGGGCCAGAGCCAAAGGCTTATGATTTCATTTTCTTTCTGTCTTCCTACACTGCTTACTTTTTGTAGGGTTTTTTTTTGTTTGTTTGTTTTGTTTTTTGTTTTGTTTTGTTTTTTTTTGAGCTCCTTCTGAAGGGATACAACTTGGAAGCCAAAAATGACATTGGAGGTATGCTGTCCCTGAGAACGAGTGTTATGATGCCTGCACATACTGATGTCTGAGGTGTACCAGATCCTGCCTTTGGAAGACAAAATAGCAGTTCTGTCTTCACAGAGGTTACATTCCAATGGGAAATTGAGAACCAAACACAGTTTTAGGTAGTTTTTATTTTTCCCCTGGTGGTCAGGAAAACTAGGGCAGGGGGTGGAGTGTGCAGAGGATGGCTGGGTGAGGTATTTCAGGGCAGGGAGGACTGCACCGAGAACAAAATATTTGAACAAAAAAGACTTGAAAAAGATAAGGCAGCAAGCCAGTGGGCATCTGGAGGAAGAACATTCCAGAGAGGAAAGATCACAGGTATCAAAGCCCCCGGCTGGGAAAGAGTTTTGCTTTGTTTCAGGAACAGCTCCAGCCAGGAGGGCAATCTTACTTGAATACAATGAGCAGAGTGGCAAAGGCCAGATCTTCCATGGGGTTTTAGATTCCCTAACCCCATGCACAATATGAAGCTTGTTCAAGAACCCTGGAGCAAAAAAAAAAGTGTGATCTGAATTACTTAAATGATTTCTGTCCTGGGGGTGTGGCTGAGTGGTAGTGCATGTAGTAGTAGCATGTTCAAGGCCCTGGGTTTGAGTCCAGTACCACAAAGTAAAACATGGACAAGATAAGAAAATAAGGAAAAGCAAATGACGGAGGCACCGTGAGTCGGCGAGTGGAGATAGAGAGATGAGAGGTCACTGAAGACACTTGCAGTAACCTCTGCTGATGAGGGTGGCTTAGTGGCAGCTGGGGTAAATGGAGAAAGTGGTCAGATGCCGACACGTTTTTCAAGACTGCTAATTAGACTTGCTGATGGGCTGTATGGAGAAATTGGACTTGGATAAGTATTTGCCTCAACTAGGTGGATTATGGTGGTATGATGGAAACAGATGCTTCAAGATGCCTTGGTGGCGTGGTCATTAATAGGAAATGAAGAATGTGTTCATAGCATGTTAGGGTGGAGATACCAACGAGGCTGTTTTATTTATCTATATATTATAAATGTATATGTATTTGACCTCAGGAACCAGTTGATGCCTGATAAATGAATTAGGCATTGTATCAATGTAGTTAACATAAACCACTCCCTGGGAAATGAATATTTATTAATTATCTCAGGGCCAGGGAAATAAGTTAGAGGCTGCTATGAAGCTCCAGGAAAGTGTTAACGTTGCTTTTCCAGACCAACTCACTGTAGTTTTGAAGCGGCTGTTTGTGAAGTGGCCATTCCCCTCTCCATGCCTAAAAGAGGAAACTGCCCTGCAAAAACTCATGCCTGAGGGGCCAGCCAGAAGGAGGACCTCCCCCAAAGGCCCCAGGTTCTGTTTAGGGGATTCCAACATTTAACAGAAAATTAATCCAGAACAGCATGTTCCAGAAGCCTCAGTAAATTAAGCGTTTTGAAGCACGTGACCAATTGAATGCCAGGTTGCTGACTGGACAGAGTGAGGACTGAGAGCAGAATGCTGACTTGAGTGACATGGAGTACACTGGTGACATCAGAACAGTTTGGATGGTGTGATGGGAGCCGCTGAGGGGTTAATGGGAGTGAGGACATGAAGAGCCTGAAGACTACTTCTTTTTCCCTTCTATCCAAAGGACTGGAAGTGGTACTGATACTGAGTGAAAAGAGGGGCAGGGGATGTGCATTCTGCTCACCATGTTCATCTCCTACCGGAAGATGTATAGAAGACTACAGAGACACAGTCGTCACACAGACCTCAGTTGGGGAGTCCAGTGTTCGGGTGGGTGGCTTGGCCTCAGAAAGGGGCTGAGTTGTCACAGTGGGAAACAGAATATGGGGACAGTTATAGAATCCCTCATCATATTTGGTGATGGGAGAGTGATGCTTTCTCCTCGGATTGAGTCTGTTCTTCAGTGGATCATCTGGCAGGTGAGGACAGTGGAGGAGATGTAAACATTGAAGAAGAGAGGAGCAGATAGGGAATTAGCTATCTGGGGTTGCAGAATGGCTGGACCAAACATTTCCCAGTTTTACCCTCTGTTGGTTTCAGTTGGGGGCCAGGATATAAAGCTTCCTTGCCTGATCCCTACAGTCTTCAAATCCCTCGGCCTGTGGTGGAGCCTCAGGGTAGCATTTCTCGCTGTCTGTGATCATGACAGCCCAGGGAGCATGCTTGGGCTGTGCATTTAGAGAGAGGTCATTCAGAGTGGTGGGTGTATTTTTCCTGGGGATTTTAACTACATGGGTCCAGAGAATTGATAGCCTGCTGGTGTGAGTTCATGGACCAGAAGGAAGGGCTGAAGAAGTGATTTATGTCAGTAAACCTTGGGACTGAGCTGAGTGAGTGAAATGAGGACAATGAAGGGAGTGGTGTTGGGACTGATGGAGTGGAAGTTCTGGTGATGACGACAAGATGGCGGAGTGGAATGCTGCAGGTGTCTGGAAATGGGAAGGTGGATAATCAGAGATTGAGATTAATGATAGTTAGGTTGAAGGTATTATGATTAAAACATGGGACTAAATGGATGACCTGCATGGAGGTCAAGAGTCGGGGAGGTGGGAATACTGCATGGGTCTTGTACATGATGTAGATGTCATCAAGAGGAAGGGCAGGTGTAGAGGGGGAGAGTCGGTGCTGGAATTTCCCATTGCTAAACTAGAATCATCACTGGGGGGCTGTCGGTAACAGCAGCAAACAAGGAAATGGCACAATCAAACATCATGCACAGTGAAGGGCCTGAGAGCTTTTTAGGGAGTGGAGGAAGCCAGCAGTCTCGAAAATGGCGTAGATGTGAGGAAACCACCTCCATCTCCAAGCTCACTGTTCTGTAGGGCACAAGAGAAGACAATGAAAGCAATTTGAGATATCCTGCTCTAACTCAGTTCTCAGACAACAGGAGGTGTCCCTGTCCTTGCTAGTTGGGAAACTGAGGCTGACAGCCACTGCGTGTGAACGCATGAGTCCATGGAAGATACGGGAGACTCGGTGCAGTTAGAGTTTGTACAGGGAGAGATGCGCTCTGGAGGGAAGCGTGAGCTCCCTGCCGATGGGCGAGTGTTTGCCCTCCACAGGCTGCTGCTGATGACTCAGTAAGTGGTGTGGGGAGAAAAGCAGCACACGGGAAACAGTGACACGGAAACCCATACTCTAGGCTGTTGCCGAAGACGGCGGAGAGGAAGGAAGCTCAATTAATTCATTTAATTCTGACGTAAGAATCCGTGATTGTGTGGTTGTACATTATGAATGTACTAAACACTACCCAACTGGACTTTTTCTAATGGCTCGTCCTGTGTTTTATTTCTCCTCAGTGTGAAAACGTCTGTGATTATTAAGGTGGTTATTACTTTTTCAGTGTGCTGAGCCACTTTGGGTACAAAGAAAGGCAGTCTTAGCTTTCATGGAACCTAGAGTGTTTGGGTCGGGGATGCATGATTCTGTCTGCAGAGCGCACTGTCCTACATGGTGGTGCGTCTTCCCACAAGAATGTTTCAGCCTATCGAGCTTTGGAAGAGAAAGAGCATCCTAGGGTTTGCCCGTCTCTTCTCACCACGGCAAACTCAGCATAGAGCATCTTTCCAGCTAGCCCAGCATACTCAGCACAGAGCATCTTTCCAGCTAGCCCCCGCTCTGCAGCATTAGCCTCTAGTGTGGGCCCCTTGGCTCACTTTTCAAGACCTTCCAGCTTGAACTGTTTCATCAGTTCAGAAATAGCTGGGCAAGGATTAGATGGTCAGATCAGTTTTTAAAAGTGTCCTCTTAGCCGAGTCTCTTGTCGAAGAACCTGGTGGTAAAAAGAGGATTGTTGGTCCTGCAGGGGGCTGCAGGGCTTCTGTGAGGCGAGACTACAGCTTAGCAGAATTTCTCTGAAAATATGCTCCTTTGTTTAGAGTGAAAGGGTTGTTTGTTGGTCATGTTTTGCTGGCTAGTTTCCAGTAGGATTTAGGCACTGATTTCTCACAGTGCTGGAGTAAGCAGCCTGAGTCTGATGTTAGGACAAATTACCTGTTCTTTATTTTGTGGTTTAAAAAAAAAAAATCTGTTCTTGTTTTACTAAATTAGCTCGAAACTGCATCAGAATGTTGCTGTTAGTGCCAAATGCATTTTCTGACATTGAAACAAAATTTTAAACAGCCTTATGTAGAAAATTGCTAAGACAGTACACATTTTCATATATTCCACGCCTGATTAGTTATGTCTTCTATTAGTATGATATACTCACTACAATTAGTGAACCAGAATTGATGTGTTGCTAACTAAATTAAAGCCCATACTTTACTCAGATGCCATTGCCCTGGCCATCACAGCATGTCTCGTCATTAAGTTTCCCTAAGCTCCTTTTGACTGTCAAGTTCTCAGGTTTTTTAGTGTTGATGACCCGACAGATTTGAGATACTTTGTAGAAAGTCTCATTGGAGACGTCTGATGTTTCTGTCATTGTGAGGTTGGGCTCATAGGTTTGCCAGCACTTTGTCATGATCAATAGTGAGATACATAATTAGGAGAAAGCATACAGCATTAACAAGCAAGAGCCTTGCCATGTAGTATCCTCATGGCTCACAGAGCTATGTTGTGTGATAAACACGGTAGTTGAGAATTCAAGGATTAGGGTCCAGTAATCTAGAAAAAGAATACTGGTCAGTTACTTGAAATTCAACATCACTAGCAACATAGTTTTATTAGGTTCCTGCTGTTAGTAGGGGCCTGTTTGTCTCTGTCTGTCCTTCTGTTCTGGTCCCGGAAGCTCTCCCCAAGCAAAGGGGCAGAGAGCCCTACTTCATGAGGAACCACCTAGGACACATTCAGCCAGTGGGACCCTGCGGAGACTTGGTTAAAATAGGTGGGTTTAAGCCTCATGGGGCCTCCCACTTTGCCCTATATTTAAATCTTGATCTCAGCTTGCTCTGTTACTTTGGCTTTATGTTGGCGAGAAGGGAACATCATGTTACAAGTGGTGTGTTAATTAGTCTTTCTGTTTCTATGACGAAATACATAAGGCAAGTAGCTTGAGAGAAAGAAGAGTTTATTTTGGTTTCTGGCTTCAGTCCATAGCCACTGTGTACAGCATCACTGTGGGCCTGAGGTAGGGCACATCAGCATCCCAGTGTGGGAGCTGTAGAGGAAGCTTTTCACCTTCCTGTGGCTGGAAGGGGAGGTTGCAGGAGAGGGCTTTTCTTTCCTTTTACCTCAAGCCTGTGGCCTGGTGCCATCCACGTTCAGGGTGTGTCTCCCCCTCACTTAATCCTTCCTGGAAGCGCCTTCCTGAGCACCCAGGTTTGCTTTACTAATCCCTTAGGAGCTTCTCAACTGAATCAAGCTGACAGTCGAGACAATCTCAGCTCCTCCCCTTGTCAACTTCCAACCCCAAATATCTCCTTAAATCAGGATTCTGCCTCCAAATGGCTCATACCCATATCATAGCACAAACTGTATCAGTTTATCTCCAAAGGCCTCTGTATCTTTAACAGCCTCTGCATTGTCCAGAAGTTCTGAGTGCAAAGTTTCCTCTGAGACTCATGGTGATAGTTCTTAGCTATGATGTGTTGTGAAATAAGAAGACCAGTCACGTGCTTCCAGGATACAGTGGTGTGGTGTACATGTTCCCATTCCAAAAGGGAAGGAAAGGAAAACAGTCAGACAAGGCAGGATTGGACCAAAGCAGGACGGATCGCCAGCATGGCAGCCACTGAATCCTGCAGCTCCACGTCCAGCACCTGAGGCAGGAGTGGTGTGATAGGAACTTCCAGGGGCTCGGGCAGTACTGCTGGTGTTTGCAGTGCTCAAGGCCACTATTTTCAAATGGCCCTGCTCATTACCTGCAGCCTTCCTCAGCTGACTGTCGTCCCTGTTCCTGTCATCTCTCATTTCCCAGAGTTCCCATTGTGTCTTCAATTTCACTCTTACAGCTTCACACATCACCGCCTTGGGAATCCTCACCCTGCTCCATACTGCCTGACCTCCTGGGTCTTCCTTTGAAGTCTGGATGCAAGCCTCTCTGGGCTTCTTAACCTTTTAATTCTATGTGGATGCATGACAAGGATATGTAATGATGAAATCACCGTTGGCTGCCAGTTTAAACAGTAGCCCAGACCCCTTTCACCATGGCCAGAGCAGTGCCTGGACGGCTGCTCACAGGCAAATACTTCCTTAGATGGCCAGACGGCCCCATGACAGCATCAGACACTTCAAAGTGAAGCTGTTTTAGGTTTTGGTTCTGGGATTAAACCTAGAGCCTCACATATGCTAAGCAAGTGCTCTGCCATGGAGCTGTATTCCTAGCCTTTGGAGTCCTCCAGATTAGTTAAAATAGTTTCATCCTGTGTGCAGGATCTAGCCAAATTCTTAGATGTTGTTAAGGCATTTTTCCTAATGTCCAAATGGCTATGGCTTCTTTTCAGTGGCCCTAACCTATCTTCCTCAGTCCCACCTTTGTGCTCTGTTTATGGGCAAACTGCAAGTTTTTCAAATCCATTGGCTGTGCTCTTTGCTCCCAGTTCTCACTATAAACCTGGATAACTCTGACAGTAGTGACAATACCAAAGCCTGAATGGTGAGCTGACTGGATTTCCCTTGCCTTATTAGTCTGTTACCCTTAAAATTAGCCTAAAAGTTTCAAGACCCCGACAAAATGTAGCCAAGTTCTTTTAACAATAGTCAATGGCCTCCAGTTCTCAGGAGTCCTGTTCCCATCTGAAATCCCAGTCCGAAAGCTCTGCTTCTACCACCCTGTGCTTGCCCACTTACCTAAGCCTTTCCAGCAAACCAGTTCTAAAGGCGTAAAGAGTGATGTGATCGGGGTTGATCACAGCAGCGGCCCTGCTCCCAGGACTAATCTTCTACGTTAGTTTTTCCATTGCTGTGACCACATTACTGAGAGAACTGGTGAAGGGTAGAAAGATTTATTTTGGTTTATGGGGTTCAGAGGTGTCAGTCCGTGACCACTGATTCCATCACTGTAAGCTTGAGGGGAGGCATGACAGTGGTAGCATGGAGGGAGGGGCTCCTCAGCTCTTGGTAGCAGGGAGCAAAGAGATAGTGTTCTGTGCTAGCGGGCATTCTCCTTTCTCCAGCATATTCCACTTAGGGTCCAGTGTGTGGGATGGTGCCACCCACATTCAGGGTGGGTCTTCTTTCTGTTAATGCGTTTTTGCTAGGACTACCCTCACAGACATGCCAGAGGTGTGCTTTATTAATATTCTAGGAACATCTAGTTCAGTAAAGCTGGAGGTCAAGATGAACAACCAAACCACACATACTGATTGAATTCACCATTCAGTTACTCTCTATCGCCTAGTAGATAGGAAGCCAGTGAGCACAGGGACCAGTTTTATTCCTTAGCATACAGTAGGTGTAAACAAAATAACTGGGCTCTTATCAGGCAGTGCAACAATCAGAAGATGGAACCCGTGAAGCAGCAAGAAGAATGGGAAAGTTTGCTTGCTGGACTCGTGAAAAGGACTCTTCCAGATGGGGACTGCATGCCTCTACTCTATGAAGCCTCCAAGGATCTCACTTCATTCTTTGTACCTTTTTGTATTTCACAAGCCTGCTATGTGCTAGATGCTTACTTAGCTTTAATAACCCTGCATTTGTTTTTAAAACAAACAAATAAACCAAAGGTCTCTTTGTATCCTTGGCTATGCTGTAACTCATCATGTAGACCAGGCTGGCCATGAACTCACAGATATCTGCCTGCCTTTGCCTCTGGAGTGCTAGGGTTAAAGGCATTGCACCACCAGGCCTGGCTGCATTAGCTCTTTAATAATGGTTAGGCCTGGCTGCATTAGCCCTTTGATAATGGTTAGGCCTGGCTGCACTAGCCCTTTGATAATGGTTAGGTCTGGCTGCATTAGTCCTTTGATAATGATTAGGTCTGGCTGCATTTGTCCTTTGATAATGGTTAGGCCTGGCTGCATTAGCCCTTTGATAATGGTTAGGCCTGGCTGCATTAGTCCTTTGATAATGATTGTTACTTCTCCTGTTTTTAAAACTGGTTTCATTCCATTGCTGGTCTCCTAGGCTCAAGTGATCTCTTGTCTGAGACGGTCATTAGCTGGGGCTGTAGGTGTTCACTATTTTGAACTGTTGTGTGTAAGGAGTGTGCTCTGTGTGTGCTTTTGTGCACTTTTTAACTCCGTCAGCAATTCTGTGTGGTAGGTTATAGCTCAGGAACACTCCGGGAAGTTTATTGGTTTACACAAGCTTGACTAGTATTTTCTGGTCGCCTCCCAAAGTGTGAATTCTCCTCTGCTTCGTGCTCTTTCTGATGGGATGCACAGGTTCAGCAGATGCTGTGCTTTCTGAGCCCCCTTCATCTGCTAAGACTGCACCACAGCTCCATTTGGCTTTTGTTGATTTGATCAAAGAGCCGTATAATCCTAACATTCTTCAGGCTTCAGAGCTGAACCTTGCAGTGAGTAAATAGCTAACTTCAGACAGTGCATTTCCAAGGCTAAAAGCGAATCTCTTACTTACCGACCCCTCAAGTTATAAACCATTGTCATGGAACTGTTTAGACAGAGCACGTAGAAAAGGCGACTTGTATAATTACTCTCAGAACACTTCTGTTCACTGACACTGTCAGGCACATCAGCGCTGAAGCCTCAACACGAAGCTGTCCTGTATCCTCGGAGACCATGACTTCTCAGTGCTTGTTTTTAAGCCATAGTTCTCCTTTTAATGTAAGTAGATTTTGATGGTAGAAAGAAGTTGTCATGTGGAATTACTTTGTGGAGTCATTTGAATAGACTTGAAACATGGTTTACACATAAGTAAATTCACTAGTCTGAAAGATACCCTGGCAAGGCATGGTGACTGCCCCCACCAAAGGCACATGCTGTGCCCAGGCCCCCTCAAGGCAAAATGCATGCCGGCATCCGCAGTGCAGCCTACATCTGCAGTGCAGCCCGCCTGCTGCTGCTGCTGCCTCGCGCTCGCTCTGCGAACGAGGTGGTGAAGGCTCTCTCTGAGGGAAAGCAAATGGGAAAGGCACTATTTTCCTTCAACTTTTTTCTTTTTAAACTCTTGTGGGTTTTCGTCAGAAGTTTCTTTCCTAAATGAATTTTGTGAGGTGTATTTGTTGTGGCACAAACAAAGAGAAGTTGAGGTTTGTTTTTTCCCATTTTTTTGATACTGCTTTTTAAGTAAAAATTGGTATGAGCAGTTTTATTCACTACCCCCTCCTTCTATGCCATTAATTCCCTGAGCTGGTATTTGTTGCAGTTGTGCAGGTGAGATGCTGGGATGCTGATGGAAATACTGGTCCAGCCTTCAGGGAGATCCCAGCAAGGGCCTTACAGACAGCCAGGACCCCAGCGCAGGGCGGCGCAGCTCAGGGCAATGCAGTGCAGCGCAGGGCAGTGCAGCTCAGGGCAGCGTAGCGCAGGGCAGCGCAGTGCAGTGCAGCGCAGCTCAGGGCAGGGCAGGGCAGTGCAGCATAATGAATGTTCCGCTAGTTCTGTGCTCGCTTCTCTAGAAACAGTAAAAAGAGGCCCAAGTGGAGGGGGAAGGGGGGGAGTCTCCGAAACTCCCTGGAGAAAATGGTAAACACCCCTCCTGCCCCCTAAAAGTTAAAGTGGACTGACAGTATATCGTTAAAAAAAAAAAAAATCAAACTCTACAATAAGAAAATGGAGACTCCTATTCCTCCCTCCCCCACTCTGCCCATTTCTACCCCTTAGCGACAGCCACCTTCAACTCTTTCTGTTTTAACTTAGGGTGGTTATCTGTAAAACTTGACGCCAACTTCTTTGTTTCTGTTATTTGACAAATGAGCTTTAGATAGTGTGCTCTTGGCTTTGGAGCATGAGGAATGAGGAATTCAGTACGTTCGCCTTCCTCCCACTGTCTCGCTTCCTCTACTTCTGCTTTGTTACTAGTCACACTTTTTTTACATGATCAAGTTTGAAAAATAATTTTGCATTTGATGATACTGTAATCAGCTATTGCCTTTGTCTGTACAAGGACTGGAAATAGAGCCCCCAGGGACCCCCTTTGTTGTCAGACAGTAAATGCTGGTGTGCTAACACCAGAGCAACCTCCAAAGAGCCAAGGCCCAGGGACTAAAGCAATGGATAGACTTTCTAAAAGATTTAAGATTTTTAATTATGTATAGGCACGCACGTGTGTGTGTGTGTGTGTGTGTGTGTGTGTGTGTGTGTGTGTGTTGGATCCCCCTGGTGCTGGAGTCACAGGTGGTTGTATGTGTTCTGGGAACCAACCTTGGGTCCTCTGCAGGAGCAGTCCATACTCTTGACCACTGAGCCATCTCTCCAGCCCCTGAATAGATTTTTTTGGCCATGTTTTTATTTATTTGCTTATTTATAAAAGACAAAGACTATTTCTCATGTTTGGATATGTGAATTCCAACCATTTGTGTGTGAGCAACATTTAATGTTTTGCTTGAAAATTGAAATAGAATAATGCCTCCTTTATTTAGCAGTACCCAGTTAGACTGTGTACCCAATTTGTCTAGTCTTCATACACCACTCCATCTTTCTCTAAGTGGTGTTAATAAGCCATACCTTGTTCTGTTACTAAGCCAGTCTACAGTTGTACATTTTATACCAATCATAGAGAGAACATACAGGCCAGGTTCAGAAACTGTTGACTCTTCTGTATTCTAGAAATCATGCTGATCTAGTCTCCAAGTCCCCGATGGCTTTTATATTACAATTTAGTGATAGAACTGGCATTGAAAATTCATTCAATAAATTAGTTACTCTACTGGCTGGTTTGGAGTGTCAACTTGACACAGGCTAGGGTCATCAGAGAGGAAGGAGGCATTAGTTGAGGAAATGCCTCCTTGAGATCCAGCTGTAAGGCATTTTCTCAATTAGTGATCAATGGAGGAGGGCCTAGCCCATGGTGGGTGGTACCATCCCTGGGCTGCTGGTCCTGAGTTCTATAAAAAGGTGGGCTGAGCAAGCCATGGGAAGCAAGCCAGTAAGCAGCTCCGCTCCATGGCTTCTGCATCAGTTCCTGCCTCCGGGGATCCTGCCCTGTTTGAGTTCCTGTCCAGACTTCCTTCAGTGATGAACAGCAATGCTGAGGTGTAAGCCTAATAAACCCTTTCTTCCCCAGCTTGCTTTTTGGTCATGGTGTTTCATTGCAGCAATAGAAACCCTAACTGAGACGGTTACTGTATGAATTATCACTGGGAGATACTTGGTCTTGTGAAATATGTCAGTTAGAGAAAAGGGCCAGACACTTGCTTCCCTGCTCCATGATGTCACTGGGTGACGTTGCATGAAATGAATGGACTTTATGTGGGTGGGTGTGTTGTCTTTGGGAAGTTTGGATTGAAATTCTGCAATCTTGGTGTTCCTTGCCTTGGTTCCTTGAGCATTTTATATTTCTTTTCCTTTGAAATATTTCCAAATTTATGGAAGCATTGCAGAAATAGTATCAAGAGCTCTGCCCATCACCACTGAAAGTAGATAGAAGGGCCCTGCCAGCTCTGCCAGTGGCATCAGTACAGTGTCTACAAACAAGAGCATTCTCCCAGATAACCATGGAGCAGCCACGGAAATCAGGAAGTTCCCATTCACACGTCACTGACACCTAATCCATCTGTGCGAGTCAAGTCCCAAGTGTCTCCATCTGTCTCCGTGTCCTTTATGACAAAGGGATTCCATCGCATACCACTCAGTAACTGTTGTCTCTTTATTCTGTCAATCTGAAACAGTTCTTCAGTCTTCTTTGACATTTGGAAAAACCCCTTAGGTCAGTTATTTTTTACTGCCCCACCATTTTGTTTTGTTTGCTGTTTCCTCATGAAGAAGGCAGGCATTCTAAGTCCTGATATATAATCGAATCAGTCCTGTCTAATGCCCATTCAGTTTGTCCCCTAATAGACCTTCTCGTGTGGGAACATTTGATTAGAGTGATGCCTGCCATCTTTCTCCTCTGTGAAGTTAACCTTTTTGACTTTGCAGTTTTGTGGGAAGATATTTTCAGATCATTTTCCATCAAAATTCTACCCACTAGTTTCAGCACACATTTATGTTGGCCGAATTGTTATATGATGGCTGCCAAGTGATTATTTTCTAAATCCTTCGTCTCTCCTACTTTTATCAGTTGACGTTCCACTATAAGAAAAGATCTGGTCTCTCTCTGTGTACTTGTGGCAGTACGGACAGGCACTCTGTTTGAGCCAGCGGATAGTAGTGTACACCGTAACTACTTCCTTCCATGCTCACGTCCCCATTTGTTTCCCTCACTGCCTGACACTCTGACTGTGCCGCACTTCCCTTTGCCCCTGCATTGGAATGTCATTTGAGGAGCTTTGGTTTCCTTTAGTGCAGCTTGGAAATTAGGATTTGGAAGCCAGGCAGTGGTGGGGCAAGCCTTTAATCCCAGCGGAGGCAGGTAGATCTCTGAGTTCAGGGCCAGCTTGGTCTACAGACAAATTACAGGACAGCCAGGACTACACAGAGAAACCTAGTTTTGAAAAACCAGGAAAAAAATTAAGATCTGGGCCTTTGTATTCTTTGCCTGGTCTACCTCTGTTCCCATCCCTCTACACACGCACAGGCGTGCACATACACGTTTATATGTTTATATCACCTGCCCCTCCTATCATCCACCTATGTTTAATTTACACAGGTATCTCCTGCTCCAGGATGACACCAGAGGTTCATTCGAGGGGTTTTGTTTTACTTTTATATTTATGACCCACCCTCCAACACTGTGAACTCCTCTGCCTGCCCCCTTGCATTCATTATTCAGTGTCTAGTCAGTCCGTCGTGGGGCTGCTGTTTCTCTAGCACTCAGGACACCAAGACTCTGCACCTGCCTCCTTCAGTGGGATTTCCTGGTGGCTTTCCTCGGGCTATTACAGCCTGTCCCAGGATCCCACCCCTCCCATAGCTTCAGTGCCACATGGAATTTTACTTTCTTTGGTTCCATCAAAGACTTTTCTACTGAATTGTTCAGCATGGAACAATGAATGGGGGAGGGGGGAGGATTCACATTTTTCTGACGTTTCTCTTCATGCAGGTTGTGTGTGTCCTGTGATACCCAATGGGATTCCTTACCAGTAAGCTCATTTTTCTTTGAAGAGTGATTTACTTTTATTTTCTGTTTACATGTATGTAAACATACCATGTGCGTGTCTGGTGCCTTCAGGGGTTGATAGAAGGTGTCAGTCAGGTCCCCGTGAGATTATAGTCAGTCGTGAGCCACCACGTGAGTACTGGGAAGTGAACCTGGGTCTTCTGTAGGAAAGTCCTTGTAACTGCTAAGCCATCTCTCTGCCTCCTTCCCCCATAAGCCCATTTTAAGTTGGAAATGCAGTTAGTCCACCTGGCTTCCTGACCAGTGTAACTTAGCCTTAGAGCACCTCCCCTAATCCACAGCTGCACACAGTTGTTTAACAATGTGTTTTATAATAAAGGGTAAATTTATAATAAACAGTAGACTATTCATGGAACTTACTGAATGTGTCTCAGGAAACGGGAGGAGTGTGAAATTCTCACCCCATGCAGTCATATCACACAGGCTTTACACTCATGTTTCTTAGCAGTCTAGTGGCCAAGTGTATTCACAATACACAGCAAGTCTGCCTCCTTAGCACAGATGGAGGGGCCAGGCCCGTGAAACCCTGCACCAGTTTTGTAGCAGGGTGAAGCTTGCTGTCTCATGGTATGTGCATATGCTTACATCTGTTACTATTATTAATAGATGATTAAACCTTTCAAAGGAGATTGTTGAAAAATATCTGATCTAATCATCTTCGTCCTGCCCTGAGGATCTAGCTCAGCTTGTCTACATTGTAAGTTCTATAGACAGGGCCACTGGAGGGAAGAACAGAGGCCGACGGGTGGGCGTGTCTAAGACCTGGTGGGTTTTCCACAGTGGCTTCAGGAGAGCATCATGGTGTCCTTTCTGTAGCGTGAGGTGTATGCCTCTGTACCACTTAATGAAGACGAGGGCCTTGGGCCCTCTTGCTCTGGATCATTCCAAACAGCTTTGTCTCGGTACAGTTACTACAAGAACATTCGTGTAGTTATGGTTGTGATTTTTTTGTTGTGTTGTTGTTCTTGATGTCTGATTTTGTTGTGAAGAGAGAAGCTAACACAGTGTGGTTTGAATTGTTTTCAGTTTATTGAGATTTATGTTTTGGTTCAGAATATTTCTTTAATGGTAAATGTTTCTTGATCATTTGCAAAGCAGCATATTCTGTTATTGTTGAATGGGAGCTTCTAAGTTAATGTGGTCAGATTTGTAGGCAAATTAGTTAGGTTGGTTTTTTTTTATATTTTTGCTTTCTCTTTTCACTTTATCATGTACTGAGAGAGGAATGTTGAACTCTGTGTGACAGTGTCTGCTGCTCCCTGAGGTCCTGACACCTTTGCTTCATGTTTCCAAGCTCTGTTACTAGGTGCAAAGACATTTAGAAATTGTATCCTTTTAAAAAACCAGTGTTTAGTATATCCTTTGGACACATGGGTATCTTAATCATAAAACTGCCGCCTTTGTTGTGGTAATCCTTTGTGCTCTGGAACCCACTTTGTCCAGTATTCATACACCACTCCAACTTTCTTTAAATAATGTCAATAAGCCATACCTTTTCTGGGCCTTTCACCTGCTAACCTTTGCATATTTTTGTATTTAAAAAGGGTTCTTTGTAGACAACATGAAGTTGTGTTGCTTCTTCTTTTAAAAAAATTGTTTTTATTTATTCTTTCATAATTCCATACATGCACACAATATGTCTTGGTCGTAGCCCCCAACTCCTCCTCGCACAAGCCCCCATCCTCTGCAACATGTCCCCTCCCACCTTGGTTTTGCCATTGTCTATCTAGTATGACTGTCTTTGCCCACTAAGTGGGATGTTTCTGTGATTTCTGGCTTTTTCTTAGCAGTTCTGGGGACTGAACCAAGGATCACGAGCATGCCGCGCAAGAGCTGCGCCACTGGGCTGAATTCCAGTCCATTTTAGTTCATGTTCACCACTGCTGTCTCTGGGTTTAAATTCCATTTCTGCTGTTTGTGCTCAGTCTGACCCAGTATTATTAGTTCCCTTCCTTTCCATCTGTCTTCTTTTGGATTTTATGATTTGTTGTCTTATTAGTTCTGTTGTGTGTTGCTTTCAAGTTTATAATGTAAAATTTCGAGTGATATTTACACCTTCCCTGCTCTGAAACCTTGTTCAGCATTCTTTTGTTTTTCTCTTGCCCAGTTTGGTTAAGTACCCCCAACCACCCACATGTGAAAGGCAGCGGTGCTCCCGGGACAGGGTGGGAATATTTCCAGATGCAGCCTGGTAGGTGGAAGTCAGGGAGTGAGCCATTGAGGGAAGACTGAGACCCCAGCCCCTCCTGTGTCTCTTTTTACTTTCCATGAGGTGACATCTTTCTCTCCTATGGGCCTCCGCCATTGTGTAATTCTTCGTCAGAGGCCCAGACACCACTGGCCAACTGACTGCTCTGAAACTCCAAAACTAACCTTTCTGCTCTAGAACTTGATCGTCTCAGGTATTTCCTCACAGTGACAGGAAGCAAAGACTCCAGTGACTTCTCGCTACTGTTACATACTTTCCTTTTGTTACAAACCTCGGAATACTTACGCATAGTTATTATTTTTGCTGTCAACAGTTGATTCACATCAGAAG
Source organism: Peromyscus attwateri (assembly GCA_902168425.1). Lineage (NCBI taxonomy): Eukaryota > Metazoa > Chordata > Mammalia > Rodentia > Cricetidae > Peromyscus > Peromyscus attwateri. The sequence goes on along the minus strand of CABHPP010122678.1, from coordinate 46,379 downwards.
AGGTTTACGTACAGCCACACGTATTTAGCAGTGTGGGTGGAGCCGAGGATTGCATTGGTAGGTGGTTTTATCATTGCGCTATCATCATATACAAATGTAAATGGCGTGAGTCAGTTGCACTATGTGCACAGGACATGGTGAGGTGTATGGATCTGCTGCCAGCATAATTCAGCATACTGTTAGGTCCTAAACTCCTTTTTTATAAGCAGGTGTGTACTCTAAAGTGAGCACGGGAACTAGTGATGGGCATTCATGCTATTAAGACCCATAAATTGTACTACAACATCAAGATAGCCAAGGTGTCCCTTGGCAATAAGAATTTTCGAACTCTGTCGTGGTTTGAGGGACCACATTTTATGTGCAGGCCATCATTAATGGAAACACTGCTCTGTGGCCCATGACTAAAATTGAAAAAGGTCATGTCTGTCACATACTTACTCCTGCTGATGCTTTTCATTCTCATGTTCAGGGACACATCTCCATCTGGAATCATTTTCCTTATGTCTGAAATATTTCCTTTTGCATTTTTTGTGGTACATTTCAGTTGATAATTGAAAACTTTCAGTATGTCTGAAAACATGTCTGTATCATCCTCATTTTGAAGGATATTATTGCTGGACATAGAATCTAGGTTAAGCTTTTGTTTTTTGCTTTTTAATTCTTTAAAGGTTTTGTTCCATTGTCTGAAAACATCTCTGTATCATCATTTTGAAGGATATTTTTGCTGCACATAGAATCTAAGTTAAGCTTTTGTTTTTTGCTTTTTAACTCTTTAGAGGTTTTGTTTCATTGTCCAATCATATTTTTGTTTTGGTTTCTTTGGGTTTTTTTGTTTGTTTGTTCTTTGAGACAAGGTTTGACTGTGCAGCCCTGGCTGTCCTGGAACTAGCTCTGTAGATCAGGCTGGCCTCGAACTCACAGAGATCCACCTACCTCTCTGCCTCCTGATTGCTGGGATTAAAGGCATGTGCCACCCACCGCCCAGCTCCAATCATCTTAATATATTCTTCTTTCTATGTTCCAAATCTTTTCTCAGACTGATTTTAAGTTTGTTTATTTTTTGTTTTTTAACTATGGAAAGCAATTTGATTATGATGTCCCTTGGTACAGTGTTTTCTTTTACAAAGATATTTTAAAAATATTTTTGTGTATGTGTACGTGTGTGAGAGAGACAGAGACTGAGAGAGAGACTTTCTATCTGTTATAAGACATCGTGGTTTTTATCTCTTAGGAGATTAAAACTGGAGATCAGGTATAGTTGGAGGTACCTGTAATCTGAGTCCTGGAGGTAAATTGTAAATTCCAAGCCAGCCTGAGCCACATGGTCAAACTCTGCCTCAAACAAACCAGGGCAGGGGATGTTTAGGAGTAAAGTACTTCACTAGTATGTACAAAGCCCTAAATAAAATTCAATTCCTAGCACCAAAAAAGAAAGAAAAAGTTCAGTTTGGGTCTTTCAAATTTTTCCCATGTCTCTCCTTAATGCACTCAGTCTGTTCTGTAGTGTTTGAGTGTCAAGGGCCATGCAAGGGGACCCACAGGCATCAGTGGACCTCATGGGACAGGGCTGCGCAAAGCCACGCCTGAGTGAGCCTTGCAGAGGCAGAGCCCCGAGGACACTGTGTCCTGAGGACCTCATGCTGCTATTGAGCACAGCTCTTACTGTTGCTGTGTGTGGTTGCCGCATCCCTCATAATCCATGGGTTGTATGGAAACTCTCAGGGGGCGTCTAGCTCCTCACTGGGCAGTGATACTAGTACTTAGAATTCTAGTGATTGCTTTTTTCCAAGCATTGCTACTGGAGCAGATTAATGATTCAGCCACCACCCTTAGAAAGAATCGAGACATGTAGATTGTTGGTAAGGTTAAGATGCTTTTGTTAATGGCTTCAAGGTAGAAAAAAAAGCTTGGGTGACGATTTAAAGTTTAGAAAGGCACACTTTTAATAGTTGAGCGAGGGACTCATTGAGGTCAGGGAACAAAAACAATATGCAGCCTAGCTATTGCTGGCTGATGTACCTTTCTTGCTAGAATGGGTTGATGATCAATGATTAATTCCTTGTACCCATTTCTGCCCTCGGCTTCCTGATATAATTTCTTAAAAAAAAACTGTTAAAACAGCACCCTGAGGACTTAAAGCAGAAATGACTTTTTCATATATAAAAGTTTAGATTTGTAATTCTTTTTAAGATTTTATTTTATAAAATTACCTTTTGAGATAAATAATAAAATGATTGATCCTTTCTTTGTAATTGCAAAATGCAGCCTGGCAGTAAAAGAGCTGAGAAAAATACCTTGCTTGCCTACACTCTGTTAGTCTATAACAAATTGCTTAGACATGAATGTGTGTGGGTTATTGGGATTAATTTGTTTTTCACCTGTAATACGTAAAATGTTTAATCCTTTTAGTATATTGGGTAACATGCTGTGTTTTACTTGTATTCATTGTAATCATTCACTTAAAAAATAGAATGTAACCACATTGTAATTTTTATATTGCTCAAAAGTTTTTGCTGAGATATATAAGCTGTAAGGGAAAACATAAAGAAGTTAGAAGGAAGGAAGGCATCAGGAAGGAGAAAGAAGGGAAACATCAGGGTAGAAGAACAGACCAGAAAAAGAACAGAGAAGAACAAGCAACAGAAAGAAGAAGAAAAAGAAGCAGCTTTTATCCCTCAGAAAAGAAGTCTGTGTGTTTTTCTCGCCAACTCTGCATCTTGTTCCCAGTCTCTGGCCTGCAGAAGGCTGGTCCCTCTGTATACGGACATACAGTTTTGTGCTGGCAACTGTTTTAAGGCCTGTCAAGTAACCTCACCGACCCCATCAACTGCGGGTCACTTTCAGTGGAATCAATTTGCTCTTTATCTTGTATTTTTCTGCATCTTTGTACATGTGATAATTTTCTGTTGAACTCAGGCATCCATCATCAATCTCACCACACTATTTGCTCAGTGTTTTCCACTCCTAGAAATGGTTTTGAGCTTTATTCTGAGACATAGCTCTGTCTCTTGCTGCTCGCCCTTTTGCTTTTAGGCTTCGTTAGGCTGGGTCAGGGCGGCATCTGGGCTAGGATCTAATCCAACCAATTTTATCAGTTTCCGAAGCAAAAGCTCTGGAGAGCTTCATTGTGTGGCTCGTGAGTCTGGAGCCCCATCGTGGCTTCTGCGCGCAGGCGCTGCTCTTGGAGAAATCTCTGCCCTGCCGCTGGCCCCTTCTGGTTCTTTGACTCAGCTCCCCCCAGCACTGGAGCGTTTCCTCAGTGTGCAGCTCTCTCTCACTGCAGTGCGCTGAGGACTGCTCGATGGTACCTGTGGTCTCTGGGCTCCTGGCTCTTAGCCCGGAAACTTCCTCTAGGCCGTGAGACTACGGAGTAATAGGGCTCCCCTCATGTGATTCCTCTCAGTACTAAGTGATCTTTTCTCAAAGACAGTCTTAAAGAGCCGTTGTTTCTTGTGTTTCTTAGTTCATTAAAACTTTAAAAAAAATCTTCATGGTTATTTCAGGTGGAAATTAAATATGGCCCCCTTTGTTTTGCCAGTAGAATAAATTATGCTGGCCCTAAACATTTTGATATCTGAAGAGCATGTTGGTGCCATCAGGGTGTCACGTGACTTTTTTTTGCACTGTTCTTTAGTGGAGGGTGTGGCCCTGACTTTGTCATCCCTGAAGCATTCCTTTGTGTCCTTTACTTAAGTTTAAGTTGGAGACCACTTAAGCCTGCAGTGGGGCGGGATGCGGAGGGGGGAATTAGAGGCAGTCTGGTTCCTCTCCATGGAGAGCTCAGAGCCTGGACCCTCTGAGGAGCACGGAAGACCCTTTAGACTGTTGCTCCTGAACTGGGAGAACTGAAGTTTGGGTCGGATCCTTTGGCTTCCATTTGACTATTTTTTTTCCCACTGCAGCAAAGTGTCCTTATGTAACCCCCCTACACACACACACACACACACACACACACACACACACACACACACACGCGCGCGCATACATATGCTTGTGTGTACATATACATAACCCCATATAGCTTCCCTGCATGTAGTCTGAAAGCTTTTTTTAAAATGTAATTTATTTTAAGTTTATGTTTACCGATGTTTTGCCTGCATGTATACCTGTGTGAGGCTGTAAGAAGCCCCGGAACTGGAGTTACAGACAGGTCTGAATTCTCACCCTGCTTAGATTTTTTTTTTTTTTTATCTTATCACCGATCAAAAGACTTGCGAGGCACTTGAGAATGTGTGAGACTAGGAATAAACTAAGCTGATGTGATGGACGGAGGGAGGGGAAGGAGAGAGCGGTGGTTCCAGTTTGGAACAGACATCAAGAGTTGTGTGTACAGTGTGCTGGTAGAAACTTGTCTGTGGAGACACTGTAGTCATTTTGATCCATGTCCAGTGAAAATGACAGCAAAACTGCCAATATAGAAGGAATTCTGGGTCTGCTCATTTTCTTCAGATAGTGGGCCAAATGGAGAAATTTGTTAAGCCAGTTCTGAAACACTACACCCCAAACTGAAATGAGCAAATGTAATCACGTGCATTGGCAATAGGAGGCTCCTTGAAAACTTTTCAGATTTTCTTCCACCAGTCCTAAGACCATGTGCATAACCGAACGTAGCAGGCAGACGGGCAAAGAGGACCGAAAGGTACTGTGGGAGGGAGCAGCGAATTGGGAGGTAAACTTGGGAGTTAGCCCAGCTCCCTAACTGTGATAGTTTTGAAACACTAGGCAAGTCCCTTACTCTAACTGGGGCTCTGTTTGCATGGTTAAGGTGACAGTTTGAATTAAAGGCATCTACAGTAGCTCCCAGTAGATCTTTTGATCTTCAAGGTGACCTTAATTGTCAGGAGACTCCATTCCTACCTTATTCCTAGAACTAACAGCATAAAACAGAAGCATTGCTTTACCTGTAACTACATTCTATTATCTGTCAAAAAGGTCATTATCCTGTGTGCTTACTCAGCCAATTCACAAAGAGATTTGGCTCACACCAGTTCCAACCATCCCTAAATATCAAAGCCTCCAGCACCATAGAGCTTCAGTTTTACTGGGGGCCTTCAGGGACTGGGTTGCAAATTTTGGGCAGCTCCCCAAAGTATTTTGAACAGTGACTTTCTTGCTGGGATAAATGTACTGGGCAGAAGGCATGACTAACAAGAATTAGAATCACTGCTAATATTTGAGGAGACAGAAATCAAGTGATAAAATTATATATAAATGCCTTGAAATATTTAGTAAAAAAAAGTTACCTCACAGTAACCTTTAATTACAGTCGTGCTGAATGTGGTGGCCTGTGCCTCTAATCCTAGCACTTAGGAGGACTGGGGATTCAAGGTCATCCTTGACTAAATGTAGAGGGTCTGAGAGCATCCTGGACTACAGGAAACCCTGTCTCACAATCGTACAAAACAAAAGCCAATAGCCCCGTCATGGAATCGCCCTAGGCATCTGTCAGTGGAGGAGCGCTATAGGAAATGTGGCATTCATACACAGAGGAGTTTTATCCAACTACACAGAAAAATGAAATTAGACTGTCTGCAAGAAAACGGACGGAATTGTGGGATGAAATAGGTGATTCTCACAATGATAATGTGTTTTCTCTCATTTCTGGAATCTAGGGAGTGGGGAGGAAAATAAAATAAAAGGGCACATTAGAGAAGCAGAAGGGGAATCACGGAGGGGGTCAGACTCATCTAAGCAATGATATGCATGTGTGGAAATGCCATGACGGACCCTTTTACTTGTAATATTATTGTGTACTCATAATGCATGGTGTTATAGCTGGAGCACCAGCAACAGTTCAGCTTTGAATACAACATTGCAAAAGAACATCCAGCTGCTGGGTGTACTTCCCGCTTTTCACAGATCTTCTTGATTTATTCTCTCTTTCTTTCAGCTATGTGGGGACTTTTTCTAGTTGGAGCTCTGTGTAGTGTGTCTTTGAGTTTTGAGTTTTCTGTGTTGTATTTTTTTTTTTTTTTTTAACCTTGAAGTCAGTCTCGCTGCAGTCTTTGAATTTGTGTCTGTCTTCCTTGCTTCTCATTCCCAGGGTAGAATCCCCTGCCTTTGGTCAGGCACAGTGGTGGAGCTTTTTGCCAGCTCCACACAGCAGTGACCTCATGCTGGGACAAGTCCTTTCTGCGGTTTACAAATCCAGTCTTTTCTCCACGGTTCAACACCACTGCTTTCTGTTAGGACTTAGCCAGATTCAGTAATTTCCTTTTCAAAGGTTCTTCTTAAGAAATCCAGTTAATTGAAAATACTACGTAAATAAGTTTCAAAGTGATTTTTCAAGTTGTCTGGTGTTGCTAACTGTGCGGCTGATTTTCAGTGCCATGGAGGACAGGGCAGAGGACAACAGGGAGCCAAGAGTGAGTGTGGATTTTGCAGGGCCTGTGCTTATTTGAATAAAACGGCATATGAAATACGCATTAGCTGCAGTTTTGTGCGCATTAATACAGAATTAGAAAAAAGAGAAGCCATGTGACTTGGGAAGTTTTGACAGGAGGGATGCAGAAAGCCAGGGATTAGGAGAGGAGTTTTGAGGTCAGGGATAAGAGTTTGAAGTAAGGATAAAGGTCAGTACAGTGGAGGGTTCGTGAATAAACAGCCGAGGTGGAAGGTAGCCTAGAAGCATTGGCTGGGACAGGAGAGTAAGGCAGTCAACTGTATGTCCTGAAGCAGTGCGATCTCAGTGACACAGGAACTGGTACGTGTTGGTTCACACACATTCTTCTTGTACCATCTTTCTTGTGAGCAAAGATTCAAATCTGTAAGCTATTTAACCAGGGTTAAAGATACAACCTATGGCCAGGAGCCAAAACAGAGTCAAACAGCCCATAATGAAATTTTATTGTAGCAATGAAATTAAAATTTATGCTACACACACACTAGTTTCGCCAGTTGAGATAATCAGTCTGTTGATACTGGGTTCCTGGAGAAACTTGGAATGAAATGCATTTGAGAAGACGCATGCTGGCTGTATACAGTTACTTTGCTAGATTTAGTCCAACGGTTGCTTTTAGGCCTCGTGGTGGTTTTCCCCTCCCATTGTTATCACCGTTTTTGTGGGGGGTTGTTATTCGATCTATTTTTTAAGAACCCGTTGCCCAAGCTAGGCTGGAACTCTTAGGTTCAAGCAATCCTGCCTCAGCCTCCTGAGTGGCTGGGACCACAGATGTATCACACCATGCCTGAGCATAGTGGCTTTCCTTGACTCTTTGGGTGTGTAAAATGAGTCAAAATGCAATTTTTGTTGGGTGGCAAGCCGGGGATACCGAGTGAGACTGTCTCAAGCAAAATAAGTCAAATAAAATAGCAACACGGTGGTTCTTATCCCGGGTCCCTCCCAGTTCTGTGGGATGGCCTGAGCTTGATGATGTGCAGTTGCAGTGAGCGCTACGGTCCGAGTCAGATGAAGATTCTCCCAAACTCAACAGCTGAATGCATCTTCCCTCACATTTGGTTGCCCAGTTGGATTTCCTTGAGCAGTGGGGGCTGGCTGGATCTCTCTCTTTCCGAACAGCTTTTCCGTGCGGCTAGCTTGATCGCCCTCACATGGTGTTCTCAGGGTAGTCATATTTCTTACATGGAGGCGGAGAAGTCTTCAATTTTCCAGCCAGTTTAAAGTATCATTTGCGCAAACATAATTAAATTTAAACTATTCTTTATTCCTGGTATAAATTTTACTTGCTTGTGATCTTCCCCCTTTTTCGTACACATCGGGTTAGATTTGCTGCCATTTTACTTAGTAGTCTGCAGTTCTTTACATGGGGGGGGGGGGGTTATGCATAGTTTCGTGTTTTATGTGCATCCCTGTACAAATCAACACTGGTAAGGACTGTGCTCCTGTAGAGTGGATCGAGATGCCGTCTACATTCCCATGATCTGAGGTGGTTTGCATAATTTAGATTTGAGTGGTGGACCTCACCTATTGTTGTTGTCTGTTTTGCGATGCTGAAACAAAACACCTGAGGCAAACATGCAGTCCATTACCCCTTGGCTCTTCAAAGTGCATGTCCTCGTCACATGCAGAACACACTCAGTCCATCCCAACAGTCTCAAAAGGCTTAGCTCATTCCGGCATCAACTCCAGAACTCACAGCTTCATCTAGTTAGATACAGGTAGTTCCGAGGCAGATTTCCTTCCAGCAGTAGTTGAGCAAGTTATATGCTTCTGAAATTCAGTGGTGGACAGCCATAGGCTAGATACGTCCTTCCAAAAGGACGAAACAATGGGGGCGGAATAGAATGGGCAGCAGGTCGCAAGTAAGTCCCATCCCCAACAGGACAAGCAGCTCTGAGTCCTTTGTGTTGCCTCCTAGCTGGCAATAGGGGCCCCAACAACTTCTATGACTTTGCTTGGCTCAGCTCCTAAAACCGCTGTCATAAATTGAGGTCTCACTTTGACAGCTTTATGATTCTCGAGTCTTGAGGGCAGCTCCACCCCCACAGTTCCACAAGACATTGCCCTAATGGGGACTGTGCAGCAGCTTCATCCCCTCACTGCACTTGACCTTGACTTGATTGAGTGGAAGCATTCTTAGAAATGCCTTTAGAGGCCATTCTCTCATTGACTTGATGACTGGCACCAGGCTTCCTCGTATCCATCCTGGTCTCCTTATCATTACTTGACCGTATCCTTGGTGTTCTCTGATGAACAGATTTGGCCAGGCTGAGGGTTTTTCTAAGACTTTATGTTCGAAAACTGTTTATTTCCTTTTACATTTTATAATGCAGTTAAGAGAAACCACGTATCAGCTGGCATGCTCCACTTCTCGGCTATGTCTTTCACAGGCATTTTCGTGCATCACTTAAATCCTGTCCCGTGCTGCACTCATACACTCTCAATACATGGATATCATTCAGCCAAGTCCCTACCATTTTACATCAAGGATGCTCTTTCCTCCAGGATCTATCACCTTGTTCCTGCATTCCCATCAGAGGATTCATGAGAATTATCTGTGCTATTCATTGGCATAGAATTGTCTGTGGTATTCATAGTCAATCCCACCAACATTCTGGTCACCACCACTTAAAAACACTCACTAAGGAAATTCAGATGTTCTTTATAGTACACCCCGTTTTCTGAGCATTCACAAAAATCTTAATCCGCCTCTCATGTCAATCTCCATCTTTTCTAGCTTGTTCCTACAAATTCTTTTGTTACCCAGTTCCAAAGCTGCTTCTCATTTTTAGTTATCTGTTATAGCAATACCACCCTCCTGGTCCCAGTTTTCATAGTTTCTTAGTGCTGCCCTAACAGAGTACCCATTACTTAGCAACTTGTAACAAACAAATTTATTTCTCATAATTCCAGAGACTGGGAATTTCCAGGATCAAAGTACTAGCATATGGTAGGCCTCTTGGATGCATCAAAAATACTTTGGAGCATCTGGAGAGATGGCTTAGCAGTTTAGATAGTTTTCTATTCAACCAGAGGACCTGAGTTCATTTCCTAGGACCCATATTCTACAGCTCACCATCACTTATAACTCCAGCTTCAGGGATCCAGTGCCGCCTTCCTGCCATCATGGGCACCCACACACAACATAACATATATTCTGACACACAAAAACTGTGTGTGTGTGCGTGTGCGTGTGCGTGTGTGTGTGTGTGTGTATGTGTGTGTGTGTGTCATACAGAGAAGAGCAAAGAGAGGACCAGAGGAGGAAGAGATGGCCAAACTCACTCTTTTATAATGAACCCGTTCTGTGATGACGGGTTCATTGATGAGGGCGGAGCCTCCTGTCCTAAACTCTGCCGCAAGGATCCACCTCCTGGTGTTGTCACAGTTCACTTTCAACTTGAGTTTCAGAAGGACAAACATTCAGGCATCTATAAGCCGATCAGGGCCATCCGAGCCCCTTCTCGGCTCTGGTTGCTCATCATAATTCTTTGCTGACTATTGATCTTTTCAGGTTTTCAACCCTTTTTGAGACAATTGGTAATTTATATTTTGCTAGAGGATCATAACTTAAATCTTACTGGCATAAAGTTGTACACATACGTTCCTTTAGTTTGAAAGATTCTGTCCATATCTGCAGTTTGTTCTTCTTCTCGTCTCTGTTCTGAAGTTCTTTTCTGTGTACTTCCTCAAGTGTGTTTATTGTGCAGTGAATACATTTTAAATTAAACTTGCTAAAATGCACATGGATGGTATTAGGAACAAATCTGGGAATGATTTAGCCTGTTCTTATGCCAAGTGTGGTGGTTGTTGCCTGAAATGAGTTATTTGAGTTGTAAATTGGAAATGCGAAGACTTGCTTATTGTTTTGTGACCATTGCCCATCATTCCTGTTGCTGGTTTGGAGAGTACATCTTAGTTAGACCTGACAGTCTCATTAGCACATGCTTTCACACCACCGACCATCTTCGCAGTAGAACTTTCCCACCCACAGTGCTACCAGTTACTTTTCAATGAAAGGATATTAATTTTATATGTAGCACAAGTATTGTGTTTTATTTGATGCCATTACTGTGAGACTGTGTGTTCTCAACTATGTGAGTGGTCTAGACAGAGGAATGTAGAAGGCTTTAGGGTAGATTCCTGGTTCGGGAGAATGATACTTAATAAACTCAAGTATTTGAGGGATTCCCATGAGTCTGAGACTGCTGTAGGTGCTGTAGAGATGCAAATGATTTCTGGGCATACCAAGGACACTGTAGTGGACCTCTGGTCGCCTTCCCGGGCTGTCCCTTTCGAAACAGCTCTTACATACTTTTGTTTTAGGACATCACCTACTTACTGTTCTGAACATGCAAGACACTTGACTCTTTTGATGACTTTGAGAAGAGATTCCTAATCCCCTCCGAGGCTGTTCCCTTGCACACAGCAGCCAGAGTCCTGTGTACCCTTCTTTCAAACTGCCGCTTGAATCTTGCTTCTTTTAGGCAAGGCTTTTCCAAGAACAAGTTATCTCAGACTGATGTATCTGCTTTGAAAGGATAATTAGACTCACACATATACATAGCTCTAGTATGTGCTTGACTGGGGCGTGGTGATAGCTTTGTCAGCAAGATGAAGAAGTATGGGCTAAATGACAGAGAACACGTTGATAACTGCCTAATGATTCACTATCAGCCTGGAAGGAAAGTTTTAATAACATGACACAGGGTTCTGGTTTTGATCTAGTGCTGTTCAACATGTCTACTCATTCCACTACTTACCAGCGAAGTGTTTGTTGAGTACCTCCTGTTGGAAAATGCAGCGTGCTCGGGTGATATAAGGTGAACAGGAGATGTGTTCTTCCTTCCAGGCGTGTTACAGTGTAAGCACTTGAACCAGGAAGACTTCCTAGGCTAATGCAGTGATGATAGGGAGTTTGTAGATGAGGTGATCGTAGTGCATAATCATGAAGCTCTCGGAGGACTGGAAAGGTAGAAAGAAGATGTATTCAACCCATCTTAAATTTCAAGAGGAAATGTAATTGGGATAAGAATGAGAAGAGGGAGGCTTGCCATGTGGATAACAGTTCTATTTATTTGTCTGTTTATGTATCTTATTTAAAATGTGTGTGGTTTTGAGCATGTGAGTGAAGTGCTCATGGAAGCCAGAAGAGGGTGTCAGGTTTCCCAGAACTAGAGTTATAGGTGGTGTGAGCTGCCCAGCATGAGTGCTAGGAATCAAACTCTAGTACTCTACAAGAGTAGTGTGTGCTCATAACTACTACGCCATGTCTCCAACCCCAACAACTTTATTGAAACAGGCATGGAGAACCTTTAGTCACTACTCAAGTCCGTGTTGATAATCCGTGAGGTCTAAGTTGTTAGAAAAAGTTGAGTTACATCCATAGACATGTAGAATCCAGAATGAGAAATGCTGGGGCCTTTCTGCTTTGCTGACTTTTAAAAATGATCTCAAGGTAGTTTCCCAGGCATTTCTTTAGTGCTCGACACACTGTAAGAAAGCATAACTAAACATGTCAGTTTATATTTCCTAGGACTGGAGAAAACCAGAATTAATAGGAATCAAAACAGTCAGCAGTGACTTAGTGCACTTCTGCAGGGACAATCTCAACAGTCATGGGCCTGCTCCCATTCTGGGGGAAGGAAGGGAAGTGACGCTTGCTGAAGCTGTGTTCTTAAAGGCCTGTGTGTAGTGACACTATAGAGACGGCCGGGACACCAGTACTAACAGGACGTAGATTAGGAGTTGAGTCTGGAGGCCTGTGCTGGACAAAGCCAGTGAACAGATGATTGTAGCATTGAGGTTCATGGTCTCGGGTGACTGCAGCCATAGTGTCAGCTGTGACCTGTTGCGTTTTGGAGCTCACTGTCCTTATTTAGGCTCATGTGGTTGCTGGCACAGTTCACCCCCTTGTAAGACTCAGGTCCCTAGTTCTTGCTGGTTGAAATCTGGGGTTACTGTCAACTCCAGAGAGGCTGCTATAGTTCCTTGCCAGGTCCCCTACCCCATAGGTCCTGTCATGCTTTAAGCTCTTTTTTAGGAAGGGCTAGTCCCTGGAGAGCTTACCTGATGAGGTCAGACCTAGTGAGAGTATTAGCGTGGGCTGCCACAGGATTCCAGAGACTGGGTGGCTTCAACAGAAATGTGTTTTCTCATAGACCTAAAAGCAGGAAGTCTGAGATCAGAGTGCCCACAGAGTGTGTGGGGAGGCTCCCTTCCTGGCCTGCAGATGGCTGTCTTCTCACAGTGTCCTCCCGCAGCCTTTCTTCTGTGCATGAGTGGAGAGGGACAGTTCTAGGGCCACCAATCCTATAGTATTAAGACCCTAACCACATGACCTCATTCATTTAACCTTAGTGCCTAAACACCTCATCTCTAACGTATTTACATTGGGATTTAGAACCTCAACAGTGGATGTGAGCAGACAAGATTCAATCCATAGCACCTTGATAATCTCCTTTTTGATTAACTCATAATTAACATGGGATCTTCATTATATCTCCAGATTCCTTTCACCCTGTAAAATAACAGAATCTGGGAGGAGTGTGGTAGCCTTTCATTTCACAGTCCTAATATCTGAGGGCATGAGATTATATGGGGCATAAATGACAGGAGGTGGAAATCTTAGGTGGGGGCAGGCATGTGAGAAGGCAAGCCTCTACAGACAGGCTAAGAGCATTTAGTTGTCATGTGAGGTGCATTGTGGGTAGAATAGTAGAAGGGAGAGGCACACAGAGGCCCGCTGTGTTGTGAAGAGCACTGGAGTTCAACACAAAGGATGTGTCTGGGAAAAGCACGTGGGAAACAAAATCAATGCATTTGAAGTATGATGTGGTACTGATGCTGGGGTTTAGGGTCCATATGGGAACAGTGGATTGATGGGTAGAGAATGAAGCAGTGGAGACTGGCTTTTTCGATTGTGCTTGAATCCTGATTGCGCCACTTAGCAAATTCACTTTCCCACCTGTAGGATGGCAGTGATGTATAAAGTCTATGGACTCGTGTGAAGGTTAAATGAAATATGTATTTCATGTTTTTAGTCTACTGACTAGCACACAGCAAATCCTGAATAAATGTGTATTTGCTCAACACAATTATTAAGTCAATAAATGTATATGATGTTCCAGATACATTTTTTTAACGTAACTCATAACTGACCTTGAACTTGTAATCCTCTTGCCCCAGTCTCCTAATTCTTGGAATTAGAAGCATGTATTATCACACATGACTTTTATCTCTTTTTAAATAGAGATATAGGTTACCTTTGATCAAAAAGTAATATCTAATCATAGATTTTTAGACCTTGTGATCACTTAGTTCTAGAACAGGGCTTTTCTCACTGTTGGTCCTGATTATTGCTACACAAAGACCTCAAGCATCTCTTGAGCCTCATTTCAGTGTTGTGATTTCTGTTGGCCACTGTTGAAATGCATGCTTTGGACAATTGGATGGCAGTGTTCCGTTTGGATGGAGGAAGTTGGATTTCAGAAAGAGAAAAGTCTTTTATTGGTGCTGAGCGGGTGGAGACTGGGAGTGAACAAGGAGATGCAGCTGAGAGCACCAAGGAGCAGCAGCGGGCCTGTGGGCTGCATATGGGGGAGAGTGAGGAGAGCAGGCCCTGGTCAGTGCCGGATTGCTGGCAGTCAGTTCTGTAGCATGGTGCTTCCTGACTGCTGTGGAAGATTTAGCATGATATAAATATATGCTGAAAATTGCATTTAGTGTGGACAATTTATAGGCCATGTTCCCAGGAAAAAACAATTTTTAAAATCAGTGGGCAGTGTTAACAACAAGTCTAGAAGTACATGTATAGTTTGTTAGAGATGTCACAGTTGTGAAAAGGACAGTAGAGAACTGACCCCAGTGATTAGAGGCCTGGAGAACACAAAAGGTTTGTACTTGTCAGAGATGAAGAGAAAAGTGACTTAGGTCTTGCTCTACTAGGTAGCATTAGTATTTTAAATTGTGAGTTTGTAGCCTGTGATATTTCTAGTTGTTTCTGAGAAAATGTAATCCCAGGCAGGCGTCAAAGCCTCTGTAATCGCAGTCTAAGTGGGAACCTTTAAACTCTCTTCTGGCCTAGGAGAGGAGAAACCTGGAGTTGAGACTGTTGCTGGTGGCGAAGCCCGAGGTCTTGTGGTATGTTCTTCTGTGTTCTCCAGGAGGATTGCCGAGCGGTGACAAGTGGTGCTAAGCAAGATCAGTGGATAGAGCATAAGGGAGGTCCTGGAGGCTATTAGGGCAGAGGAGCTGCAGTGAATAACTGAGCAAATGAAGAATGGGGATGCTTTAGGGAATTCAATTGAGAAAAGCTAGAGCTGACCTGGGAAGCCAGCTAGGAAGCTATCAGCTGGGTGAAGAGGATGATGATGCCTGTGGGTTTAGAGGTGAACAGATTAGAAATGGTGTTTTACATCAGTCCCTTATTGCTAAATGTGCTAACACTGCCCAGACCACATGTCCCTGGATTCTGAGACAGTGGGCACTGCTTCCCAGAGGCATTCTGTCTCTAACTGCTGTGACATCAACTCTTGCAGCTGTCCTGGGTCTCTGCAGAGTCTCACTTTGGATTTTTTTGTTTTGGCATGTTTTTAGTTCTTCTTTTCTAATTCCTCCAATATTGATGTTCCTCTGAAATCTGTTCTAGGCTCTGCTCTCTCTCATTCTCACAGTCTTACAGGGTGATCTCATTCCCTCTGCTCATGTTATGATGTTATGAAATGCTGTAATGTTTCATAACATTATTAGCATCTGTGTGCTAATGATTGCCACATTTTTATCCCCGGCCAAGGTCTGTCTCCCCAACACCCGTCTCCATTGAACAAATACGCCACACTGCTATTGATGTAGCATCGGCACCTCAATCTCAAGTAAAACTTCCCAAGTGGCTCTTCTTATGCTCCCTGCCCCACACAATGGCCTCACCATTGTCTTGGCTCCTGGTGTGATGTGATGAGCATGTACCTGTGTCATCGTCGTTCAGATCACAACACAGATTCCTTTATTATTCTGTAAGTCCCCTCATCCTCTGCCGGTCACTCTGAAGGGGCTGTTTCCACTCCTGGCTGAGCTAGTTGTTTGCTAGCTTCCCCAGTTCTTCAGCTTTTGTGTGTGTCGGAGGGCGGGGAAACAATGAAGCTGTGATTCCTCAGCTTCCTGCTCTGGCTGCCTCCCACCATGCTTCCTGCACTCATTATGGACTCACCCTCTGGAATGCTAAGGCAAAATAAACTCTTTTTTCCTGTACTTGCCTTTTGTCATGGTGTTTTGTCATAGCAACAGAAAAGTAACTAATACAACATTTGACAGTGTTAATAGCCAGAATATACAAAGAAGTCAGAAAACTAGTTAACTAGGAATCAAAAGAGCCCAATCAATAATAGATGGGCTAATGAAATGAACAATTCTCAAAAGATGAAATACAAATGGCCAATAAACACAAGAAAAATGTTCAACTTCACTAGACATCAAAAACTGCAAATCAAAACCACCAAAATTCCATGCCACCCCAGTGAGAAAGACAGTCATCAAGAAAACAGTTAACAGTGTGTTGGCAAGGATGCCAACAAAAGAGAATCCAAAACACTGCTGGCAGAAATGTAATAGTCCAGCCCCTGTGGAAGGCACTAAAAGTAGATCATATATGACCCATATATGGCACTCCTGGACATTACTCAAAGGTCTGAGTCAGCACATCACGGAGATAGTTGCACATCACTATTTACTGCAGATCTGTTCACAGTAGCTAAGTTATGGAGCCAGCCTGGATGTCCAACCATGGAGGGATGGGCAAAGAAAACATATGGCCGGGTGGCGGTGGTGCACACTTGTAATCCCAGCACTCGGGAGGCAGAGCCAGCAGATCTCTGTGAGTTTGAGGCCAGCCTGGTCTACAGGGCGAGATCCAGGACAGGCACCAAGACTACACAGAGAAACCTTGTCTCAAAAAAACAAAAAAACAAGCAAACAAAAAAAGAAAATGTATTGCACAATGTAATTGTTTTCAATCATAAAGAGGAAAGTGGAATCAATTGGAGAGAATCATAGTAAGCCTATTTAAGCCAGTCCATGAAAGATGAAATATTATATGCTTTCTGTCATTGTAGTTTCTAGATTTTATATAAAAACGTAAAAGCATGTTAGTATATATGCTCTGAAAGTAGGAATAAAGTTGTCTAGGGGATAAAGGTGACTAGTGGCAGGAGGCCGAGGGAGACTGGGACAGCAGTAAGCTATGGTGCTCAGTGTCTTAGCTTGGGTTACTGTTGCTGTGACGAAACCCCAAGCAACTTGGGGGTGAAAGAATTTATTTGGCTTACACGTCTACATCATGATCCACCATTGAAGGAAGTCAGGACAGGAACTCAAGCAGGGCAGGAACCTGGAGGCAGGAGCTGATGCAGAGGCCATGGAGGGATGCTGCCTACTGTCTTGTTCCTCTTGGCTTTCTCAGCCTGCTTTGTTATAGAACCAAGGACCACCAGTCCAGGGATGGCCCCACCCACAATGGGCTGGAGCCTCCCACATCAATCACTAATTAAGAAAATGCCCTACAACCAGATCTTATTTCAGGACCATTTACTGACAGGGGTTTTCTTTTTCTTGTTAATGAAGATAAGTTATATAGTAAAAGGTCTGTTTTTATAATCTGAATTGTGCTTCATTGATATAGTTGTACAGGATCACATGACTGTAGCTGCCTTACTGTAGCTTTGTGTAGATGCTATGGTCTGGTAGCATAAGACCTCAACTGCAATTCTTCAACATTTTCATGGCTATTCTAGTTCTTTTGTATTTCTGCATCATTTCTTTTAGAATCAACTTCTCAATTTCCAAAGGAAATAGAGATAGTAATTTTTGATTTAAAAAAGTCAAGCCGGGCGGTGGTGGCGCATGCCCAGCACTCGGGAGGCAGAGGCAGGCGGATCTCTGTGAGTTCAAGGCCAGCCTGGGCTACCAAGTGAGTTCCAGGAAAGGCGCAAAGCTACACAGAGAAACCCTGTCTCAAAAAACCAAAAAAAAAAAAAAAAAAAAAAAAAAAAAAAAAGTCAAATCAAAGCTGTGGTAGTTTTGATTGTGATTGCTTGGCCACTGCAAATTAGGAAATAATCACTAACAGTATGAGTCCTCATTCCATGTGTCTCCTTTTATTCCACTGATTTACTATCTCAGCAATATTTTATGGTTCCTGAGTTGAAATCTTTGACATCCTTCATTAGATTTATTCTTAGTTATTTGTTGATAGTATATATAAGCAGCAATTAGTTTATAAAATTTCTTCTGGAATCTTGGACTTGACTAAATTTATTTCTAGTAGAGTTAGATTATAGATCCCTTTTGATTTTTCTATGTTCACAACCATAATATTTCCAAGTACATGCTTTTAACTTTTACTTTCTTGTGCTATGACTTCTTTCCTTTTTTAAACTAGTTTGTGTTAACTTTACAAAGTAAAGGGTTTCATTGTGCCTGTGTCCACACCTGTGCACACATGCTTTGACCACACCAGTCCCTTGTTTCTTTTGTCTCCAGTACTTCCTCTTTTAGTTTCATGCCTTGTTCTCAGTTGCCTTGACTGCTTAGACTTCAAGGACTGTTTTGAATAAAGTGCTGACTGTGGATGTCTTGTCTTGCGCTCTTTCTGGTCTTTAGTGTTAATTGCAGCTGTTGAGCATTATTCTGCTCAGAAGTGTTTTTGTGATGGTCTTGCTGTGTTTCGGTTTCAGTGTTACTATTGTGTGGAGTTGGAATTTTCTTTGGGTCACCAAATAGCTCCCAAATAAAGACAAGGAGACTTATTATTAATTATGAATGCTCGGCCTTAGCGTAGGCTTGTCCCACTAGCTCTTTTAGCTTAATTTAACCTATTTCTATTCATCTATGTTTTGCCTTGGAGCTTTTTACCTTTCTTTCATTCTGTATGTCCTACTTTCCTACTTCCTCTGTGTCTGGCTGGCTGGCCCCTGGTGTATTTCTGCTGTCTCCTTTTCTTTCTCCTTTTTTCCAAGCCTAAAATCCTCCTCCTACTTACTCTCCCTGCCCAGAAGTCCACCTGTATCTCCTCCCTCACTATTGGCCATTCTGCTTTTTGTTTTTTGTTTTTTGTTTTTTCAAGACAGGGTTTCTCTGTGTAGCTTTGGTGCCTTTCCTGGAACTCCCTATGTAGCCCAGGCTGGCCTTGAACTCACAGTGATCAGCCTGCCTCTGCCTCCCTAGTGCTAGGATTAAAGGCATGCGCCACCACTGGCCGACCTTTCAGCTTTTTATGAGACCAATCAGGTGCCTTAGGCAAGCAAGGTAAAACAACAGCATATCTTTACATAGTTAAACAAATGCAACACATCTTTACATAGTTAAACAAATATTCTGCAACATAAGCAAATATAACACATCTTTACATAGTTAATCAAATGAAACACATCTTTGCATAGGTAAACAAATACAGCACATCTTTGCCTAGTTAAATATTCCACAACACTTGTGTTGTCAGGCAAATTGAAATACTTTCTTTGTCTCTGAAAGATTAATACAGCTGGTATTTTACCAGCAAGCCTCTGAGCCTGGTCTGGGTAAGCAGACAAGGTATTTTGTTTTGATGTTTTTAGTGCAATGAGTTGAAACAGGGTCTCACAGGTCCTTTTCAGGTACACTACCACTGAGCTGTTCCCTCAGCCTGAGAAGGTTCTAATTATCTCTAATTTTTTAAAAGATTTATTTATTTATTTATTTTATGTATGAGTTCTCTGCCTGCATGTATGACTTTACGCCAGCAGAGGGCATCAGATTCTACTAGAGATGGTTGTGAGCCACCATGTGGGTGCTGGGAACTGAACTCAGGACCTCTGGAAGAGCAGCCAGTGCTCTTAACCTCTGAGCCAACTCTCTAGCCCCTAAATCTAATTAAACAGGTAGTAATTGTTCATATTTTCTACTTCTTTAGATATGGAAACTAGTGGTTTGGGGTCAGTTTGACTACTTGATCTAAATTAAGCTTACTGACATGAAGTTATTTGTGAGTCTCCCTTAATTCCTCCAGATGCCTGAAGGATCTCTAGGAGATCTTCTCTTCCCTGTGGTATGCTGTCATTGTCAGAAGCCACCATGGAACAGAGCTTTCCTTGGCTTGCAGTTCTGGAATCCACATAGCAAGCACAGGCTCTGATGGCCCATGGTGGATGGTGGTGGGTGCAGGATCGAGCAGGGGCAGTGTGGGTTGGGTCAGGCTGGTCCCTTTAGGAACAGCCCTGTCCTGAGTATTGAAAGGGTCACGTGAGAGCACATCCCCAGTGGTATCCTGCTGGACCTCACTTTTTTAAAGCTTCTGTTCCCTCCCAGTACCACCACCCCGAGGACCGTGTTTCCCATCCTGTCAGCCTACGGCGGACACAGTTAACCGGGGTACAAACCAGAGCAGCTGGCAATTCGTTTTCAGGCATCGAACTTTCTCTCTCCTCTGACTGACCTTTCATCCCTGCCACTGTGTTTGCTGTCATTGTTTTACTCAGGACAATGCCTGTTTTTGCTCAGGTGGTTGCTATAACCACACACTAGCCTTCTTGTTTACTGCCCACACCACATTCACCTTATGTGAGTACGTTCTCTTTTTATTTTATTTTAATTACTAACTTGTATTAATTGTGCAAACTAAAGAGTCTGCTGTGGCATTTCTTCACATCAATCATGGCTGCCCTTCATCTAGCCTCAACTGTCCCCTCTCTCAGCCCTACGCAGTCCCTGAGAGTTCCCGCCTAGAACTTTCAAAAGTACAAATATTATGACATCTTTTCCAGCTTAAGAGTTGATCAGCTTCCCAGTGCCTTCTGAATAAAAGCCTGAGTTCTTTCCATGATCCATGCCATTTGTCTCAGTTGGTCCCTGTCATCCCTGCATTTCTCTCTCACTTTACCCTCCCCACAAGCTGCAGGGAGCCCTGCTGCTCCCCACAAGCTGCAGGAGCCATGCTGCTCCCCACAAGCTGCAGGAGCCATGCTGCTTCCCGGAAGCTCTGGTTTGTCATTGCCCCTCTCAGACTTGCATGTAGCAGTTTGCATGCCACATGATCAGCGTTTATTAGAGAAAACGCCTTCTGGAGTCTCATTTCCAGAGATTGTGGTTAAATGTTATCGGGTGTTCTCGATATTGGATATATAATTTTTCATTTGGTGTATATCTTTACATTCACAACAATATCTAGCTTCTAAGAACTTTCATTAAACTCAGTTTCTACATCCCCCACCCAGTCTCAGATAGCATTAGGTAACAAGGCGCATCTGTCCTCCATCACCAGGGTGACTGGTGTAGCTGCTTGATCTCTTCTCCCAGCATGCAGAGTGCAGTTTTACCTCAGCTGGGAGCACTAGCCTTGACCAGTCACCCAAGTGACTAGATGACTAACCTTGACCAGTCACCCAAGTGACTAGATGGTGTGTTTCTCTTTGTAGAGGATTTCCACAGGCATGAACTCAGGAAGCACCCCTTCCTCAGGCAGCCATCCTGTGTGAAGGCAAAGCAGTTGCTTCTTCTCTTGTCAGGCCTTCCCCTCCTCACCCCCGCGAGGACCAGGATATGCCATGTTATTTTGAAAAGCCTAAATCCTTGAAACTTTTCTTCTCCAGTTGGATTTGAAAGGGGGCCATTCTGAGCCCGGTCTTGATGTGGCAGGGCTCTGAGGGTCTATTTGGATAACACGGAAGATTGGAGGAAATGTGACTCTGTCTGTGGGTTTTAAGCCCCTAAGGTAAGATCAGAAAGCGTCTGGGGCAGTGAGAGCCAAATAGTTGAAGTCATACATTAATTATAGTCATGAATCATTTTTATTTTTAAAGTCCTTGCCATTTGACAAGGTTGTTTGCACAGTACCAGTGGAGTTCTCGGCAGCTCCCCCATAAAGTAACCGCTATTTGTTGGCGTCTCTGCGGGTTGATAATACCTATTGTTTTTAGTAAAAATTGCTTGTTTCCCCTGCCTGAAGGAGTGGTCTCTATGCAGTTTTTCTTGATAAAGTATTTTGAATTTATAAATGAGGGAAACAGTGATCTTTCAGTTAATCTCCCACTCTATCAATCAAAATATCCAATCTCATGAATATGCTAACGTTATGTGTAAACTCTGGACATCAGGAAATACATTGAGCGCCTCTGTTGTACCTCACCCTGTGCTAAGCATCTAGAACATGTGTGAGAAGATGAGTATTCTTGCCCCTCAGAAAGAGCTGCTAAGGAAGAGGGCAAGAGAAGAACCATTTCCTGTAGTATGTATGGTCCTTAGTGCTGTTTGCTGCGGAGCTGTGTGTGGTGTAGGCGTATGTCCAGAGCAAGGAGCAAGTGCCTCCAGCTGCCTGGTGCAGCCAGGGAAGGGCAGTGGCGCAGAGGCCATGGCTGAGCTGCGTCTTAGTGGGTTAAGTCAGGCTTTGCTTACCTGCGAGGGTGCAGAGAAAGTGTGTGGGCAGATTCACGGCTTATAAAGAGGCGCAGGAATAAGACATGGAAGATTATGTCCAGGTAAATGCCAGTGGATCAGTATTACTGAATTTGAAGATACGGGGAGATAGGCTGGGGATGAAGTAGGGCCATTTCTCAAAGGCCTCCCCTTGCTCTCAGGTTTCTGTCGAGTGCCTTTGTAGGACCGTGTTATTATCAGTGTAACTAAGCACACATAAGCACATCAAGAGGAACAGGATGGCGCAGTCCTGAGGGAGCTGCTGAATGACCGGTCTCAGGAGCAAAGGCACCTCCTAGAGTTGACAGTTTTCAATGACCTCAGCACCTATGAAGAAATTCCCAACAGCCTAGAAGTGTCCTACTGACATGCTCCCAGAGATATTGATGCCATAAAATCCATTAAAAAATGAGCGACTCCCTCCCCCCCCTCCCCCCGCAAAGAAGACATGCAGGCTAAAATTGATAGCCAATTTTAATAAATGAAGTAAAATTGACATACAGTACATCATAATGTGAGTTTTCCTCAGACTTCCTCAGTTCCCTAGTGTCTGTCCCTGGCCACAGAAGCAGCTAGCTACTCTTCTGTCACCACAGGTAGGTCTTATCTGCTGGTGGGTTTTAGATCAAGAGCAGGACACAACTATTCTTGTTTTGCTTCTGGCTTTCTTCATTCAGCATGTTTTTGAGATTTATTCATATTCTTGTGTGTATCAGTTACTCTCAGTAGACTGTTACCATCCAGGTCTTAATTTGGTTCTTAGTGTCCTAGTTGGTGAATATTTGGAATGTTTTCTGTGACTTTTTTTTTTTTTTTGAAGACAGTGTCTTCTGTAGCTTTGGCTGGCTTTGAACTGACTATGTAGCTCAAGCTGGCCTTGAACTTTTGATCTTCCTGCCTCTGCTTCCCAAGTTCTAGGATTACAGGGGTACACAACTACACCTGGCTTCTGTGAGCATTCTGAAACAGATCTTGTGGACTTATGTTTTTGTCTTTTCTGGGTAAGCACGTATGATTAGGATTGCTGGACCAAAGGTCAGATGTATTTTAAATTTCATAAGAAACTGCCTTTTCAAAATGTTGGTATTATTTAACTTACTAGCAGTGCACGTAATTTCCAGCTGCTCCCCACCCTGGCCATCAGGTAACTTTAGTTCTTCTAATGGGATGAAATAGCATCTCATTGGGAATGTCATTTACATTCATCTCGAGACTAAGATGTTAAATTCCTTTTTCTATGCTTACTTCACTTTCTCTTTGAAATCAGTTTTTTTGTGCACGAAGTAGTGGACGTTATCATGGTAGTTTCATTCATTCATACGTACGTACATACATACATACATACATACATACATACATACATACATACTCACTCTTGTACTTTGCTTATATTTCCGCCTCTATTACCTTTCCTCGTCCCCCTCTCCTGCTCCCCTATCTCTGTCCAATGCAGATTGCTGTGGTGTTGGCACAAATGTATTTGCCTACCTAGTGTATAATGTCTCCTGAGCGATCCTTGCAAGCTTTTGATGTCCTTGGTTTCCTTGGTGCTGACAGGAATAGTCACCCATGTACTTTTTCTTTTCATTTCCCTGGGGCCGAGGTTGTTAGGCACTTTCTGTGTGTGTATTTATTGGTGATTTATTATTTTTTTCTTTTGAGAATGTCTCTTCAGTTCATTTGCCCATTCATTGAACAAATAATCTGTGGGGTTTTGGGGTGTGTGTTTAATTTTGGGTTGTTTTATTTTATTTTGGGATTGCAGACCAAGCCCAGGGCCAACCACTCTACCACTGAACTAAATCCCCAACCTGCTGAGTTTTTTCTCTACTAGCCGTGGGTATGGCTCCTGTCAGATGGAGCCATACCCACTCCGTAGGCTATCTTCATCCTGCTGACGCTCGCTTTGCTGTGCAGCTTTTTGACTGTACACTCCATCGTCAGCGGATCCCGCTGCGCTGGCGCTGCTGGAGTCCTTGCGGAAAGTCTTTGTCTATGCCTCTACCTCCAAGTTGCCCACGCTTATGTCTTGAAGTAGTTTTTGTTTGTTTTATTTTTTTCTCTAGCAGTTTCAGAGTTTTAGGACTTAAAGTCTTTGATCCACATTGTTTTTTTTTTGCAGAGTGAGAGGGATCTGATTTCCTTTTCCTTTATGAGGATATCCAGCTTCCCGCACCATTTGTGGAAGAAAGTCTTTTCCCTGGTGTGGTCCCACATAGTTCTTTGGTTTTGCTCCTTTCTCCCAGTTTGAAGACTTCATTTTCATTTTCCTCATGGTATCTCTAGGTGAACAGACATTCCTGGTTCTGGTAAACTAGTTAAATGATTGTTCTGTCTCTGTGTGAGTATGTATGTATGTATGTATGTATGTATGTATGTATGTATGTATGTGCATCACATGTGTGCCTGGTGCCCATGGAGACCAGAAGAGGACATTGAGACCCCTGGAACTGGAATACAGATGACTGTATGCTTCCTCGTGGGTTCTGGCAACCAAACCTGGGTCCTCGGTAAACCAGTGTTCTTCGCCACTGAGGCATCTCTCCAGCCCCTTGTTTGAGACAGTCTCGCTACTCTGCCACCACTGGTCTCAAAATCCTGGGCTCAAGTCGTCTTACCTCTGCCAACCAAATATCTGCATGTAGAAGAGCACCTGGTTATTGATCTATTTCTCATCTTTATGTTAGTAACGTACTTCCTTGATCATGCAACTGCAGAAAACCTTGATATCTGACAGATTTTAAGATTGGTTTGTTACTTCTAGATCTTTTACTCTTTATATAAATTCTAGTAATTTATATAAAGCCCCATGAATCCCCATGTCTCTGCCTCCCAGCAATGAGATTACAGGCTTGTGCTGCCATGTCCAGCTTTTACATAGGTGCTGGGTATTGAACTCGGGTCCTCATGCTTAAGCAGCAGGCTCCTTTCTGACTAAGCCTTCTTCGCGGCCCCTCAACCCGATCATTTTCTAAAGTGCTTCCAACCCTCTAGAGTCCTTCGCCTTAACTATGTTGTAGCAGAGGTAGGCATTTCAGAGCGCTGTTATTTTAGGATTGTGATTCCTGTTACTTCATTATGTTTGAATCTAGAAATAATTGGTTAGTTCAGGGTTGGTTCTGTTTATCCTAGGAGATTTATAATTCATGTCTGTGACTCTCTGTGTTTAGACTTTGTAATTAACTCACTTACATTTTTCTACAACTTGTATTTCTAGGCTTCATAGAGCCCAGTGTGCAATTAAACAGACTCAGGTAACTGTTCAGAGAATTGGAAAGGAAATTGAAGAAAAACTAAGACTCACGTCGACAAGCAATGAGCTGGTAGGTTTTTGTACAAGTACCTGTTCAAAGTCCTTGTTTTCTTCAAATGATTATCATATTATTCTTGGAAAAAATCTCTAGACAGTACCAATAATGATGCTAATAATGTTGCATTAAGATGGCTGCTGGTGTATTTTAAATGTTAGAAATAAAAGTTCCCATTTGCTAATAACGTAAGGTAAATCTGCCATATTCTATTAGATGAAACTTGAGATTATATGTAATTACTTGGAAGATGACTAGCAGACTATTTTATTAACGTCTTATAAATAAGAAGTGTATAGTGAGTAAAAATAGCTGCCAGGCCGGGGCGGGGGTAGGGGAGACCAGTAGGGACTAATTTACTGAAAGTAAGCGTTTGGGTGGGTACCGACGGCTCAGCCGCTATGGTACCTGCCCCCAAACCTGACGACTTGAGTGTGGTCCTTGGGACTCGGGTGGCAGAAGGAAAAAGCCCACTCCTACACATTGTTCTCTGACTTCTATGACACACTCACTTACAGATACTAAATGAATAAATAAATGTGAAAACACATTTCATTGGTATATATACGTAATGCTGGGTTTGATGAAGACAGTTTCTTAAAATTTGATTTGTACTCTGATTATACTTACCCAGGATTAATCTACTTTTAAAAGATGGATTTTAAAATCAATAGGATCAAACATAAGAGGCCCATTTGTGAACAGTGTTTACCTTTAGAGAAATGTGGGTATGGTGAGGCATTCCAAAGAAACCGTGACCTCGGTCCAGATGGGTGGATTGCAGATCTTCATAGAATTGGATGCTTTTTTTATACTCTTCCTTGAGAGGGAAAGAGTGGCAGCTTTGGAATGTCTGTTCTGTCTCTGTGAGCCAGGTGTGAGCACTAAATTACACTGTGCTTCGATGAAGCCACGTACTATGTACAGCTCTCTATGCGCTCTGGGGTACAAAAATACTTAAAATTCACAACTTGCCATGAAGTCACAGGAATTATTTGCACACAGGAACTATTATCTCACATACGGAGCCTCTCCTCACTGTCACTTGTACACACTTATCCAAAGGCACCTCTTACACTGAAGGTTTGTCTACACAGTCACATGCTCCTGGAGTTACAGGAGGCATGTGTGCATGCTACCTATGCACATTCTCTCTCCTAGGATTTGAGCTAAATGAATTTGTTCAACCTGTGGAAATTTGCTGATATTGGCAGTCCACACAATTGAACTTCATACATGCACTCATGCTGTCCCTGGCACATAGCAGATGTCCAATGGTACCCAAAAAACGGTAGTAGCTGTTTGGGTCTTTATAGCACTTTCTTTGTCTATGGACAATCCTCCATGCTAGAGAAACAACTGTCCATTATGCTATAACTTAGGATCAATAAAGGACTAAATTCCAGGCCATGACTATATTGTAGGGGGAGGAAAAAGTGTCAGGTTTTAATCCTTTCTGCAATGCACAAAAATGCTGCATTTTTAGGACCCCTGTCTGGGGAGAACTTGCTAGGTTTTATTTATCTTACTTTCCCAGGCAGGACTGGGAAATGACTTGCGTCATTAAGTGGCTGCATATGCTTTGTCTCAGGGTGGAAACATGTATGCTTAATCCTGTTTTTCTAAAATATAAGTGGTGACACACGGAGTCAGGTGATAGAATGCGTGAGTTTACCGAGGTCAGGTTCACAGGGTCACTCTGTGGTTTATGCTGCCTAGTTAACACAGAAGGAAGTCGAGGAGTTTTGAACTGGAAGTGAACCTAGAAATCATCTAGTTCCCTAATAACCCCATTGAAAATCACACCCTAGTACACCCAGTTCCCTCTCCTGCTTGGTTTTTCACTGTAGTATTTATTACCATCTAACTTAATATATTTTTGTCTCTCTAAACTCTATGAGACTTGGGATCGCCACCCTCCTACGTCTCCCTCTTCTTTCAATTTCTCCTCCTTCCCTCCCTCCCTTTCTCCTTCCCTCCCTCCCTCCCAACCTCTCCCATTTGATTCCCAACATCTAGACAAATGTTTGCTCATAGTAGATGTGAAGTAAGTATTAAGTATTTGTTGAATTTAAGATGATTCCATTAGGCTGGAGAGATGGCTGATCAGTTAGAGTGCTTGATTCTCTTTTAGAGCACCCAGATTCAATTCCCAACACCCACAGGGGGGGACTCACAACTGCCTATAACTCAAACTCCAGGGGACCGATGCCCTCTTCTGGTCTCCATGGATACTTGTACACATGTGGCACACATACAAACAGGGACACAAATATACATATAAATAAACATTAAAATAGAAAGAATCCAACACAATGCCTTGTTATAAACTCTAAGTTTACTTGTAGCATATTAGAAGTACTGTTACCTTTGCAAATTGGTCCAAGTCCATTTACTCCATCCTAAGTATTTTTAGTATATATGAATCACTCTTCACTCTAGCCCAAGGGAAAGGACATATTTGATGCCGAAATCAATCAGTTATCCTTTTCAAACCTCTTCTTAGTTAGCCTTAAGTAATTATCTGTTAAGAGGTATAGAGTTTATAGGTGATGCCTTGCAAAGAGTTGGCATCTTGTCGCATTACATCCATGCCCAACATGAACTCTGGCATTTAACTATATTTCCTAGGAAATGTCTGCTGCCATCATCATGGTTTTACATTGTGTCTGGGGCTTTGTTATCTGCTTTTGTTGCTGTAGTTGTGTGTCTTTTAACTTTTTTGTTTTGTTGTGGTGCTATGCTGGAGCACATTGGTTGAGTTTAGAATGTTAACCCCACTTTGTATTCCTGAGGGAAATCCTCTTGGTCATAATAAATTATTTTTACCATATTACTGTGTTCAATTTGTTAAAAAATTTAGAGAATGTTTTGCTTTTATTTTCATGGGGAATATTGGTCTGTAGTTTTGTTTTCTTACTATCTTTTTTGTGTTGAGGGTGATGGATGTATGTGTGTGCAGTTTTCCATATTCGTGTGTTTGGAGGCTAGAGAAGGATGTTAGGAGGCCTCCACTATCACTCTCTGCCTTATCCCTTGAGATGGGCTCTCCCCAGTTTTTGACTAGGCTGGTGGCCAGCGAGCCCAGTGATCCTTCAGTTTCCACAGCCCTCCCCCAGCCCTGGGGTTACAGGCCCACAAGGCCATGCCCTGCTCTTACACAGATGCTGGGATCCAAACTCAGGAGCTCAGGCTTTCCCAGCACGCAGCCTTCCCTGCTGAGCTGTCTCCGTGTTCTTGTTAGCTCTTCATTTGGGTTTTGTTACAGTGATACTGGTCTACTTTCCTGGCCGGCAATGTCCTTCTTCTCTGTTTTCTGTAGGAAATGTAGAGTTGGTTGGAGTTTTCTTTGAAAGTTCTGGGCTAGAAATGCAGTTTCAACAGTTAGGGGATTGTTCTGGTTATCATCTTGTCTTCTTGGTAGCTACCTGTGTCCTTGCAGGGACTTTCATTCAAGAGGATTCTAAAGGTTATGTAGTGTTCCCTTTTCACTTCTAAATTACAGTTCTGTGATGAACACTCCATGTCTTAGTTTGGGTCCATATCTCATATCTTATAAGAAGTGACAGGTTTGGAGCAACTGCCCGTAAAAACCAAACTTTTAGATTTATAAGATTCTTGCAATGATAATTCAGAATTTCCCCATATGTTCCTCCCAGTTTTCACTAATGATGACATCTTCTGTACCCATGGTGCAGCTGACATGGTGTGTAGTCAGAGCTAAGACGGTAACATTAATATGTCACTGTTAACTCCTGACTTTGTTCAGATTTCACCAGTGTTTCCACCCAAGCCTAGCCTAGGCTACTTAGTGAGTTCAAGGCCAGCCTAGGATACATAGCAAAACCTTTTCCAAAATAAGTAACGTAATTAATAACTCTTGCAGGTTGACTTTTGCGTCTTTTACCCTCTTTTAGTGTTCTTTACACTGCGGTGCTGTGTAGTTGGGTTCGTCTGGTATTTGCCCATCTTAGCCCTGGCATCAGCCATCTCTCACCAGAACCCTGCTCCTTAGGTTGGCTGATGGTGTTCAGAAACAAGATCTGGTCACTGGGTGTGCTTCGTGCTTTTAAAGCCCTCTCGGTGGACATGGCTCTATCTCTGTATGAGTGTATACCTATCTGTAGTAAAATAAGCATGAGTTCATAATAATGTGTTCAGTCCTAATGCCACCGAGTTTATTCTGGCTTTCTCCTTCATTTTGTTTATTTGCAGTATCTTATTCAGATAGGGAGAAACCTGGCTCTCATTAAGTACGATGTATTTATCTATTAATTCCTGGCATATGTGTAAAAAGTGGTTCTGATTTCTTTTTCCATTTGTTTTGTTATTTTAATTATTAATGTATATTAAATCTCAATATTAATGGATTTCACTATGACATTTCCACATATATATACATCATGCTTTCATCATCTCTACCCTCCCAAATATTCCCCCTTAGCCCCTCCCCAACCTCCTTGCCTGAGTAATCACTACTACTTTTGGTTCATCTGTTACATTGTTTTTATGTTAGCTTTTGCTTATGAGAGGAAACATACAAATACTCTTTCCCATTGTTAGTTAGATTTTTTTTCAGCTTTAATTGGTGGGTTTTGTTTATTTATTTTTATATGTATAGGTAAATGTTTTTTTGCCTATATGTGCATCTGCATACTGCATGTGTGCCCGTTGCCCATGGAGGACAAAAGAGGGTGTCAGATTCCTAGAACTGGAGTTACATAAAAATGTGAGCCACCATTTGGGTGTTGAGAATCAACCTTGGCTCTTCTGGAAGAGCAACCAGTACTTATAAGTGCTGAGCTGTCTTTCCAATCCTTATTAATAATATATATGTATATTTATTTCTGTATACAAGTTCTTTTCCTGATATGTATTTGAGGAAAATATTCTTTGAGTCTGATACTTACATTTTTTCCTTTTAAAAAATAGTTTGTTTCAAAGATTATTTTTGTTTTATGTATGTGAATGTTTTGACTGTGTATATGTATGTACCTCATACATGTCTGGTGCCATTGGAGGTCAGAAAGGGGCTTTGGATCCCCTGAGACTGAAGTTACAGGTAGTTGTAAACTATCTGGTGTGTGGGTGCTGGGAACCTAACCCAGGTCCTCTGCAAGAGCAGGAATGTTCTTAACTGTTGAGCCAGCTCTCCAGCCTGCATTTTGTTGTTGTTCTTAATGGTGATATTTAAAAAGCAAAAAAAATAAAAAAATAAAAAATTTAAAGTTGAATGAATTGGTATATATGTTTGTGCATGTGGATGCGCGCGTGTGTGTGTGTGTGTGTGTGTGTTTGTGTGTGTGTGTGTGTGTGTGTGTGTGTGTGTGTGTGTGTGTGCAGTGTGTGGGAAGCCAGAGAACTCTCTCAGGTGCTCTTCTGCAGGAGCCTCAACCTTGGTTTGGGTTTGTTTGTTTTTGACACAGGGTTTCTCTGTGTAGCGCTGGCTGACTGGAACTTGCTTCATAGACCAGGCTGGCCTCAAACTCACAGAGGTCCATCTTCCTCTGCCTCCCAAGTGCTGGGATTAAAGGCGTGCACCACACTCACCTTGTTTTTTAAGATAGCATTTGTCACTAACATGGAGCTCACCAAGTAAGCTAGGCTGGCCAGCCTATGTCCCCAGTGCTGCAGCTACAGATGTGCACCCCTGGCTACCATCCCCAGCTTTGTTCTGGTTTTTACAGGAGTTCTGGGGATTGAACACAGGTCCTCACGCTTGCGTGGTGAACACTTCACCGACAGCCATCTCCTAGTCCTCTGATGTATTTTTTTTCTTTATGTTTTCTGTCTTTTCTGTAGTCTTTATAAGAATAGCCTGTCTACTAGTGATCGTGAGTGTGTGGTGCTGCTCCCTGGCCCAGGTTCCACTGGATCTGGAGGCGGCCGCCGCTTCGTCCACGAAAATGGCAGGGTTCGGGTGTCCACTTTTCTCAAATAAAATGGTTTAACTTTAAAAAAAAAAAAAAAAGAATAGCCTGTCTAATTCAAGATTACAGAAACTTTCTGCTGTTTTTTTCTAGAAGTTTTAGAGTTTGGGCTTTGTGTTTAGATCTGTGATTGTTTCAAGTTGTTATTTTTTTTTTTTAACTGAATGAAAAAAAAGTAAAACATTCCCCCAAACTGATGTTCAGTTGACAGAATAGTATTTGGTGACCAGCCTTTCCTTCCCCCATTAATTTCCCTGACATGTTTGTCTAAAGTCAGCTGACCATATGCACGTACATCTGTTTCATCTCCGTCTCATGGACCTGTCAGCCTATCTTCCCCAACACCAGACTGCCATTTTTGTAGGTTTGTCTAGAAAGCCAGGTAGGGCAAATACTCTTCATAAAGTTCCTGTTTTTTACCCCCACCCCAGGTTCTTTATATTGCCGAATGAATTTTATAACTTGCTTGTCAGTTTCTACCAGAGAGCCTGTTGGAATTTTAACAAGAATTTGTGGAGAATTGCCCTCTTAACAATGTTGAGGTCTCCAGCCTGGAAATGTGACATTTATGTTTTATGTAGACTTTTCTTTAATTCTCTCAATCATGTCTTCAAGCTTCTTTGTTAGAGTTAGTCTAAGTTTTTGTGGGAGTTTGGGCAAGCCCAAGGCATCATGACACATTCAGCCAGGTGTTGGAGTACACCCCACAAACCCTGGTTGGAGGGAGAAGACAGGCCATGCAGTACTAGCAACAGTTTGTTCTGGTCTTAGGGTATTGCCTCTTCCTAGTCTCTGGGATTTTATCACAAATGGATGTTAAATTTTGGAAAAGCTAAGGCAGGAGGATCAGGAATTTAAGGTTAGCCTGGACTAAAGAGAAAGTCCTTGTCTCCAAAAAACTGGTAATAAGTGTAACTACTTTTGAATGTTTGTCATTCTAATTTGTTTCTACTGTATCTTAGAGTTTTATTCTATAGTTATAATTTTCATTTTGTAGATTTCTTGGGTTTTTTATGCAAACAATCATAGCTATAAATTTAGATTTTGGTGGGGAATTTTGTTGTTGCTGCTGCTGTTTTTGAGACGAAGTTTTGCTCTGTAGCCCAGTCTGGCCTCAAACTTGCAGCAATCCTCCTGCTTCAGGCTCCCAAGTGGTAAGTATCTCAGGCCTGTGTCACCCCACCCAGCTTATGTTTGGATATTTCTAAATTCTCTGCTCATTTCACTGGCGGGAATCTCTGTATACTGAACCGAACACACAGGGGTTCTACCTTGTGCCTAGTGTGAGGAAGAATGTTGCCCTTGTTGCTTCATTAAGTATGACATTAGCAATGGTCTGCACTGGTTTAGGATTTAATCCTTTCTAGTTTCTGGGAGATTTTTAAATCATGACTGGCTTAAATGGTTTTCTGCATGTAGTGAAGCAATCATGGTTTTCTCACTAGTTTAAAATTTAATAAAACAAACTACATTGTTTTAGCTTCAAATTTTAATATTTTTTTGCAATACTGGTGATTGAACCTAAGCCCCCATGCATGCATATATTACTCTTGCATTTCCAAAGTAACCCTGAACCGATGACAGTTTGCAATCCTTTTGTGTCATGTTAGATTGGATCTGGGGATGTGGCTTTTGTTTTTGTTAGGGACACTGAGATACAGTGAGATTTTGGGATAGGGTAGGGTAGCCTTGCATAGTCACCTGCTCATTGCCGTTTGCCCCCACTCACATCTTGACTAGAAACGGAAACCTCCTAGATATTCTCACTAATCTCGGCTCTCTAAGATTGTCTCTCCTTTTACTCATTATTAGAGCAGTGTGCTTTCCGTCTGAGCATATTCCTGAGTAGCTCTCTAGTGTTTGTCTGGTACTGCTAACATCGTTGTTGGCTTGTGGCTGCCCATATGTTGACGCCTCTTTCCTAGAGAGTGAGTCGTATTCTCCAAGTCTTCATGGATTGAGCAATATTGCATAGCTCCCCGGATAGCCTGAATGTAATTTGTAGACTTTGAGACTTGGCTTTAGAGAATGTATTTTAGCAGGTATTCCACTTGCTTAAGCTCAAAGTGCCATGCCTCTGGTTGACATGGCTTTGATTTCCAGCTTAACTTTCACTCTTAAGCACGAGCAACTTTGTGTTCATCTATACATATGTGGCTTAGGGTTCAGTTTGAGAATTCAGTGAACAGAATTTGGGGTGCCTGTTTTCTGTCTTCCCCAATTCTGGCACCCTTGTACCATTTCTGATTCCTCCAGGTGGAGACAGTTGGCTTTCTGCTGGTCTCCAGAGCCACTCTCAAGGCAAAGCCTCAGAATAAGGAGGGAGAGTTGCCTGTGTGTATTGTACTTATCCCAAACTTGGACTGCTCTTCAAAATAGTGCGCGTTGATCACTCTAGAAACCATGCAGTATCTTCACATATTTAACTTCTTAGAAGACTAGTTTGTAGGTGTTTATTCTTATTTAGAAGCCCAACTCTTTTATATTTTATATAAATATATGTGTGTGTGTGTGTATATATATATATATATAAAACTTTAATTTTCTGCCTACACCTGAGTTCTAGGCCTGATAATACTACTGAGTCTATGAAATTATAAGGAAGCATTTTCTCTTTCTTAATGATTGACTACATGTAGCTGGAAGAAAAACAAACTATAAACGACATTTGGAAGCAATTTGTTAACTTCCACAGTTGTGAGACATTTTCCAGAATGTTAGTTACTTCCAGTTGTGGGTGATGACTACAGATAAGATAAAATATGATCTAGATCACTAATTCCTCAAATGTTTTGGTCTTAGGACCCTTTAATATGTTAAAAATTGTGATAATCTCTAAGAACTATTATGTTGGAAGTCAAATCTGAGACATTTTAAAAAGATGTTTTCAAATTAATTTTAAATGCCAATAGCAAATCTATGTTAGTAAAACAGACTTTTATGAGAAATAAGTGTTTTTTTCTCAAAATAAAAAAAGTGGAGGTTTTGTTTTGGTTTTGTGACTGTAACTTCATCAAACTGAGTTCTTGCTTAATAAAAGATGGATGAGGTGGCTCCCTGGGTAAAGGCACATGCCACCAAGCCTGATGAGCCAAGTTTGGTCCCTAAAACCCACATGGTGGAAGGAGAGTTGATTCTCAAAGCTGTCCTCTCACCCTGACACACACACACACACACACACACACACACACACACACACACACACACACACAAATACATATAACAATTTCTGAAAGGCCTCTAGAGTTTCTCATCCAACTTGGCAGTAAATCCTTGGCAGGATCCTGCAGACTTTCCTATGCTCCATACACAGAGGAACATGGCCGACCATGAAAGGGGCCCAGCTGCTCAGTGTGACTACACATGTGTTTGAAGCCTTCAATATCCTAGGGCCATATTTTAGGAACTTATGTCTGAGGGTTTTTAGCTCCAGTGTGATCTATGAGAAAACACTTGTTTGTATTAATATACTATTTATAGATCAATCTGTCATTTTTAGATGAGTATTTAATGTTACCCATGATTTTTTAAAAGACCCATAAACAGGAATGTGTGCTTGCAAGCATGCATGTCTGTGATTTCTGAGTGTTGTGTGAAATCTAATTAAAAGTGATAGATAGATTGGGGTAGATGTGTGACATTAACTGTACTTGGAGGAAAGAGATAACTTGAGTGCAGCAGCCCATAGAAGATACTTACATTACGTTAAGAGCTATGATCAGCTCGCCTTTGAAGTATGAGCAGGGAAACAGAGCCACGGCACATGGGCAGGGTTTGTTTACTCCTCAGAAACGGGAGCCAACAATCCTGGTTTGAGCTAATGGATCTATTTCTGTAAGTGGGCCAGTTTCCTCACACGGACCATAACACAAACACACTTTACTCACGCCTTCCCGGCTTAGCCTTGTAGTTAGATTAACTTGTAAGTTTTGTGCTTTGGAACAGAAAACATTCCCAGTTTGAGTGTGCACCCTGGAACACAGCAAGTTACCCCCGCTAGCCAGGTTGTGTCTACTTAAAAACGCCTCCCCCCACTTTCTCTCTCTGCCCAAGTAAACTGCTGTTTTAATATTTTGTGAAAAAATTTGGGCTAAAGCAATTGAGCACCTACATCTTTCTGAAAAACCTACTTCTGAAGAGTTTACTTATTTTCCCCTCAGTGATGTCCGAAGACCCAAAGATTGCTGATCACGCTAAAGAAAATCCTACCGGGCTTGGTTCTCCCCCGCCCCCAAATAATAAACCAACTCATTGTCCCATTTCCTCAATTTCTTTAATTATAAAACATATAACGGGACATTTCTAATTCCACTGATTAAAACATTTTATTTATTTATTCATGTTCCATGGTGCCTATGTGGAGACAGGTTTGTGGAGTCACTTCTCTCCTCCTTCCGAGTGAGTTCCAGGGATTGAACACGGGTCATGAGGCTTAGTGGCAAACACCTTACTCACTGAGCCAACCTACCAACCAGTTTTGGTCGTTTTATTTTTTTGGACGTTTTCTTTCTTTTTTAAATAAAATTTTATTTCTATCTTATGTGCATTGGTGTTTTTGCCATGGGTGTCGGGTTCCCTGGAACTGGAATTACAGTCATTTGTGAGCTGCCATGTGGGTGTTGGGAATTGAAACTCTGGAAGAGCAGTCAGTGCTCTTAACCACTAAGCCATCTCTCCAGCCCCATCCAGTCATTTTTTTAAATGTTTAGTATAGTTCATTGGTATTAAATATATTCATAATGTTGTACAACCACCCCCACCATCTTTCATTGAAGTTTTTTATCTTGTAAAACTGAAATTCCGTAGCTGTTAAATACTAATTCCACATTCCCCTTCACTCCCAAGCCTTGCCACCGTGCTGTCTGTGATCCATGTTCGTTCTCATGACTTATCCTTCCCACACCTGCTGGCAATGAGTCCAGGGCCTTGTCTATGGTAGGCATGTGCTCCGCCACTGAGCTACATTCCCAGCCCGATTTTGACTGTTCTAAGTAACTCACATAAATGGTGTCGGACATAGAGGGACTGTTTACAGCTTATTCATTTCACATGGCATAATAATCTTAAAGAGTCTTTCCATGTTATTGCATATGCCAGGATTCCTCTTTCTTAAAGCAGAATAATATTCTATGTATACACTGCATTTTGCTTTTCCACAAATCTGTCATTGGGTACTTGGACTCTTCCACATTTTGGAACATCATTGACTTTTGGGTCTTTGTTTTTATGGTGTTTTGGCAAAACATAATAAATACATAAGTTAGTAGCAGCTAAAACCATGTAGTAAGTCTCTCATAAATGTTTACAGTGTTCAAAAAATTACTTAGGAACATTCTTTTTAAGGGCATATTTCCTAGATTTTTCAAGCCTAATGTAATGGTTAGGAAGTAAGGTTTTGCACTGTTTTCTTGGCTGGTGTGTCCTTAGTGGATTATCATGCCACCTGTTTAGAATGATTATTTCAGGGATGAAGAAGAAAGCATTCTGGGTGAGAAATGATTGCTGCAGAGTGCCTTCAACACAATTGCCCAGAATCATTTTTTTTTTGACCCTTGCTTCTACAGGGTCATGTCACCACACATCTCATTCAATTTCTAGGTTCCCTTATTATCTATAAATCAATTTAGGACTGACTTCTTCCTTTAAGAAATTTCCAGCAGCTTGTTCCACATTTTGTTAATTTTTACTTTATTAAATAAGTATATTTTTCTATTATAATTTTAATTAGCTATGCCATACTTTTGGATAAGACAACAATTTACCAGGCATAGCCAAATTTCAATTTGATTAATACTTATATCATGGAAATCATGATATTATTGATACCATGTAATAGAGACCAGCAAAGATACATCCTTATAGGGCATGTTCATATGTGCAGGCACAAATAGCTTCACTGTGCAGTTAGGATGTCAGATTTATTATCATTGGAAGCAATAAGATATTTGAATAAAAAGGAATTTGTCCCCTTTTGCACACATGGGTGTGCATGGGTGTGTGTGTGTTTTCGTGTGTTTGTGGTATGCATACATGTCACATGTGTGTATGAATGCGCATGTACATCAGCGGCCCAGGGTTGACATCAGGATTTTTCCTCAATCCTTTTATATCTTTTCATTGAACCCAGAGCTCACCGATATGGCTAGTCTAACTAGCCAGCTTGCTCGGGGATCCCCGTCTCTGATCCTGTCTCTGCCCTTCTCAGCAAGACAGGCCCTCCTGACGTTACTCAGGTGCTGGAGATCCAGATTCCAGTCTGCTTTGATTGCTCATGTCGCAGAGGTTGGCTTTTGTTTCTGAAGGCTCCTTCTTCCCTGTCAGCATAGCTTCTCATTCCTTTTGTTTTTTGTTTTTCAAGATAGAGTTTCTCTGTGTGTACCCTGGCTGTCTGGGGAACCCCCTCTGTAGACCAGGCCGGCCTCGAACTCACAGAGATCCTCCTGCCTTTGCCTCCTGAGTGCTGAGATTAAAAGCATGGGCCACCACTGCCGGGCTCCTTTTCTTGTCTTATCGCCCTGGTGAGGACTTCTGGTCCACAGACGTGAAGGGAGAGCAGTAAAGGCAATTTCTCGTCTGTTCTTAAACCTAGGGGAGGAGGCTTAGTTCTTACCACTAAATAGATGTCAGGTGCCAGCTAAAGGAGTTGTTTCCACTTGTTCTTTGTTTCTGAAACTTTGGTGTCTTTATATCAGGAATAAACAGTGTGTTTTGTATGTCTTTATTGTATACCTTTATTATCTGTACACATCCGTGGATAGCAGATGCCTTTCTTCCTTAACTCGCTGTTGTGATGTTGTGTGTGAATGGTAACCGGCCTGGATCTCTGGAATAAATTCCATTTGACTGTGATACATCATTCTTTTACATCATTAGGTTTAACGGCTGGTATTTTGTGTTATCTTTATCTGCTTGGGGTGTCCAGCTCGTGCCCACCTGACACAGTTAATGTTCCCTCTTCTTATTTCTACAAGAGATTTGAGTTCCTAGAAAAGGTTCATTTCTACTTATTCTTGCTTATTTCTGTCTTCTTTCCTTAGAAGTGATGGCTGCTGATAATTACTCAAAGATCTGTAGGTTAATGAGTATTTGGCCATTATTGATTTGAAACATGGTGGATATGCAGTTACAGCTACGACTTTATATTCATAATTTACCTGTGATTTTACTTACTTAGAAAAAAGAAAGTGAAGGTCTACGATTAAAAATTTTGGTGCTTCGAAATGAACTGGAAAGACAGAAGAAAGCATTGGGACGGGAGGTGGCCTTCCTGCATAAGCAACAGATGGCTCTCCAGGACAAAGGTGAGTAGTGGTGCCATACAGACAAGCCTCACCCACGCACAGCAGGCGTCTTCTTTCCATAGGCTCAAACAGACATCTTTGCAGACATTTCTTCTTTAATTTTTAAAGTATCTTTGAAATATCTTGATGGAGATAACATGTATAATTATGTACCAATATTTTTATTGAGATATATGTAACTTTACTTTTCACAAAGTGAACACACATGTAAGTAGAATTTCAGTCCGTGAAACCATTAGTAAAGACTCGAACCCTGTGGTACCTTCTGGTGCTTCCCGCCATTCACCACAATTCCAGCCACACTAACCAGGTACCTTCACTTATGCCCCCAGAGATTGGTTTAACCTAATTTTGCACTTTATAGAAATCATATGTACACTTTGTGTAGTAGCTTTTTCAACATGTTTCTTAGAGTCATCCTTGCCTTCCTGTAATTCTAATTGATTCTTAAAGGCATAGTGTATTCCATTATACAGATATGTATTTATTTATTTCCTTTCACTGTTGGCAATTTCCAGTTTGAGACTACTACAGTTATTCCTTCCGTGCATGTTCTAGTGCATGTTTCTTAATGGAGATAAATGTGCATTTCCATTGGCTAGAAACCTAGGAGTCCAGCTGTGGGATTGTAAGGTGCCTGTCTCTCTTCAGCTGTAATGGATGGTGTTTAAAGCTTGTCCAAAACAGTGTTTCCTTGCCTGGCCTCCATCTTTGCCCCGCATCCTGGTCTGCGTATAGCATTTGGTCTTTGTACGGTGTGTGGAGTATGTCCTCGTAGCTCTGAGTTCCATTCTCACGAACACTATTCTACACACTTTAAATGAGTCTTTTGTAAAGTGTCGGTTGAGGTCTTTTGACTATTTTTTAAATTTCTATACTGCCAGTTTACAGAGTTCCTTGTTCTTCGTGGATGTAGGGACTTTCTTTGGCGTGCACGTTAGGAGCATGTTCCCCATCCTGTGGATTGCTGCTGCTTTTGTTCTCTTAGTCTACATTTGAGGCTCTGGGGCCTAGTCTAAGACACATTGGCCTATTTGACATCCTTAAAGGTGTTCTTCTGTGTTTTCTTCAGAACTCTTTACTGTTTTCCTGTCCATATTTATATCATCAGTCCCTCTGGAACCGACAGTCGTGTGTCTATAAGTTAGAATTAGCATTCTGCTTTTCAGAGACAAACTGAGCCTTGCAGTTCACATTCACGTGAGTTAGGTTGCTGTAGCCTTGCGCCAGCTCTCTTAAGGACCCTCCACTCCAGTCTGTTCATCTACTTTTCAGTTTCTGTATGTTTTCATTTTTCTCATATCATACTTCGTTTTGATGTTTGTTGAAGTTCTTCAATTTAGTTGTTTTTCTTCCAAGCCATCTTGGTTATTTGCATCTTCATACAAATGTCTAGACAATACAGAAAGCCTTGCTAGGAGTTTGATGGGACTGCATTGAATTTATCTGTCAGGATAGCCGTGAGAACTAGAATCTCAGGCTTTGTCTACCACCACAAGAAAACCCATGTGCCGTTGTTCGTTAGATCTTCTTTACAAAGTTCTGTTGAGACAGTGATGCATGGGCCTTTGCTCAACTGAATTTACTCAGATTCTCTGATGCTTTGTAAGACTATTGTAGTTCTGTTTAAATTTATTTTCTACTTGTTGGTGGTATGTAAATTTACAGTTAGCTTTTTTTCTAAGTGATACTGATTTTTATATTATGTTCAAAAGAAAAATTTTGCCTGGAGAGATGACTCAGTGGTTAAGAG
This sequence comes from Peromyscus attwateri, assembly GCA_902168425.1. Classification (NCBI taxonomy): domain Eukaryota; kingdom Metazoa; phylum Chordata; class Mammalia; order Rodentia; family Cricetidae; genus Peromyscus; species Peromyscus attwateri. Next base: position 6,246 of record CABHPP010122678.1, on the reverse strand, counting down.
CACTGGCTGCTCTTATAGAGGACCCAGGCTTGATTCTCAATACCTACATAGCAATTCACAACCATCCATAATTCATTTCCAGGGGGCTCAGTGCCCACTTCTGACCTTCACGGGTATAAGGCACACATATTATACAGAGACATACATGCAGGCAAAACACCTATACACACCGAACAATAAAATAATTTTTAAAAAATTCACTTTACCTGGGCAGTGTTGGTGCATGCCTTTAATCCCAGCACTTGGGAGGCAGAGGCAAGCAGATCCTGCGAGTTCAAGGCCAGCCTGATCTACAAAGTAAGTTTCAGGACAGCCAGAGCTGTTACACAGAGAAACTGTCTTGAAAAGAAAAAAAAAAGAAAAGAAAATCACTGTAAAAAGATACACTAATTTTTCATAATGTTTCTATAAGAGCAGAAAACTCCATATGTTCAGTGAATACTGCAGTTATAATATGGTCTTGGCTGAGTAGAGAAAGGATATGAATGTACTAAAATTCATGAGCTCACAATGCTAGGACGAAAAAACTTATGTGGTTTCCATAACTCTGAAGCACCATATAGAACTTCTCTTTTAAGCAGGTAGCGTGGTGGCCTTGGGAGATGGCTCAGTTGGATTGCTGAGTAGGCATGACGACTTCAGTTCGAATCCCCAGCGTCCACATAGGAGGCTGGAGGGTGGCAGTATGCACCTGCAATCCCGGTACTGGAAACAAACATGGAAGGATCCTTGGGTGTGCTAGTCAGCTAATCTAGTCAATCAGAGCTGGTCAGATCCAGTCTGAGGGCCTAAGAGTGAGAGAAGATAACCAAACACCAACCTCTGGCCTCCATGATCCGATGCACAGGGACGCACACCCATTCATACACATGCATACAATACAACACAACACACACATAAGTAATATGATGTGTAAAGCCCATGGGGTGTGTATGATTCCACTGTGTGGTCAAAAGACAGGGATCTGTGCTTCCTTGACTATGTTCCTGTTACATTTTTGCCTTCTATGATAGAAGAAAGTAGGAAGGTGTCTTATCACCAGACTGAAAGTGATGACATTTTCAGTGATTTCTATACCAGTGAGAAGATGAAAGGAGCCAGGCAGTGGTGGCGCACACCTTTAATCCCAGCCCTGGGGAGGCAGAGCCAGGTGGATCTCTGTGAGTTCAAGGTCAGCCTGGTCTACAGAGCGAGATCCAGGACAGGCACCAAAACTACACAGAGAAACCCCATCTCGAAAAACAAACCCCCTCCCCCCAAAAAAGAAAAGAAAAGAAAATGAAAGGTGGGTGGGGAGGGTATGATTATGATACATCGTATATATGTATGATTGTCAATGAACACTAATTGCTGAGTTTTAGAGATGAATGTATAATAATATATGCTCATATTTATGAGTGTGTCTTTATAGGGAATATTAATGTCAGACAATGTCATGTTTCCTGGTCTTTCTCTCATTTAATCATTACTGGGGTCCTATGAGTTAAATACACTGCATCTTTTTAATGATAAAGATGTGGTATATTGTTACCCACTTTACAGAGGAGGAGGACTTGTTCAAAGGCACATAGAAAGTTGTGGCCAAGCTTGTATTCAATTACCATTGACCAACCGTGCTGCAAACAATTGTAGGGTTATAGGTTTCTGTTCTGGTGTGTTGTTCGGACAGTCATGCTATGACATTCTTGGCTCTCTGTTTTATCCTAGAAAGAAAGAATGACCATACCCAAGCTAGATGAGTATTTGGCACGATGGTCAGACCTATTGGTTTTTAACACTGGTTTATACTTCAGTACCCTCCATTTACAGTGGAGACTGTGGTGGTGTGGCATTGGGGATGGGCCATACCCCCACTCCCTATGTGTGTTTTTGAAGTGAGAATTCTTTTATATTAGAGGCATCAGAAAGTTACGATCTAATGTTGATCCTATGGTAAATACAGAAAAGCACTGGACAGGGGACAGAGCATGTAGCTGGATGTAGGTAACCAGGTTTATTTACTGATTGGTCTTGTTATACTTTGGGGATACTTTTGTTTGCCAAGGTCATACTTGGTAGGCAGACACATCCAAGTCCGAGCCTGAGAGCCTGGTGAGGGGACAAGGTTAGGAATGTTTGCTATTTGACCTTGATTTTGCTGCTGATTCTTCTGAAACCCTAAGGAATTACTTCTGCATCTTCTGACTCATCGTTCGGTAGCATCACCACTGAGTGCAGGGTAGATATATGGTTTAGAAAATATTCTTTGCCAGCCTTGTTGAGAGTAGAGAATTGCCAGGGAGGAAATTATTCTAGCAAATAAGCACTATGTGATTAAAACCTAAACAGACTGGGAATGTTAAAAGAGCAGAGAGTCCATAGGCCCAAGGGGTAGTTAGGAAATTCCACTGTGATAACCTACTGGGTTAAAGCAAAAAGGAGCAGAAGAAGAACATGGGAGCTTTTAACATCGGCTGGGACATGGCCTGTAGTCTAATCATTGAGCACACAAGCCCTAGAGAAACAGGGTGATGTTAAAAGGGCAAATGAAAGAATTAAGATATCCAGTTTTGGATGGTTATGCAGTGAGCAAGGTAATAAATAAGAAACTCAACAAATGGCTGGAGAGATGACTCAGCACCTAGAGGAACTGAGTTCGGTTCCCGGCACCCATATCAGGTAGCTCACAACTGCCTGTAATTCCAGCGCCAGGGCATCTGGTGCCCTCTTCTGGTTTCCATAGATACCCAAACAGACTCATAAATAAAATTAAAACTTCTTTTTAAGAATAAACCAGGAAATATTGCCACTAACTACTAGTGACGGTACAAGCTGCCATAGCAGAAGCTAATGATGGGAGGCCATTGTTTACAAGGACTGCTCAGGAGAGTTTTCCACAAGGAGCTCAGCCTTGGAAACTGGGAGATCCTGGTGGAACTGGAAACGGGCAGGGCTTGGCCTATGGAATTGAAAACAAGTCCCAGAGCTAGAGTGCAGTGATGCTAGTGTGAGGTGGAGTTGAATGGAAAGGAGTTCAGGGTAGACTTAGAAATATTTCCTTATTCCTGGATAAGATAAAGCTGAGAAAATTACAGTGTGGGCAGTTTATTTACATGTTAATGATGGCCAGAATTCTACAACATCCTATTGTTTCTGTATCCTGTGAGGTGAAGTCATTATCCAAGTATTGGCATAATGACCTATTGGGAAATTTCCCATAATTTCCTATTGGGAAAGGCTTGGGACTTACAGGGTCTGGTCTTCTCCAAGAGTGTGAAAGCAAAAGAGAATCAGGATAGGATTGCTAGGCCAGGCACTTCCTTGTGCTTTGTGGTGATTTTTCAGTACTATTTCAATCAGCTGTGTAGCTTTGTTCACCGCCTTGGGCCTTCATGGGGGTGTGCACAGAGTGTGCACATTTTGGGGAAAGTGATACCATCCCCAATTAAGACTGCGCTGGTGGGTGGTGCACCGTATTTGTAATTCCCGCACTCTGAAAGCTGGGGCTGCTTGTCTAGCCTCGGTACTGAGACCTTGTCTCGATAAAAAGAAGATGGAGTACAGACTTGTCTATAGTCTTGAGTGTAGCATAGTTGATATTTTAGCCTAGATATATCCGGTGGGCTCTCTAAATAGTCAAAGCCACAACATCAAAGCTCCCATTCTAAGAACTAAAGTGAGCACCGCCCACAGCAGTTGGACCAGTTGTGTAGAAGTACGAAAGGCACCTGCTGCCTCCATCCCTGCCACAAGGGAACAGTTCCTTACAGGGAGGAAGATCTATTCTCTTAGCAGTATATTCTGGCGGGGAATTTAGTGTGCAGGCTCTTACGTGCTAGATAGTAAGTTTCATAATTAAATACAGTCAATTGCTGTTTTGTAAAATTCATAGTGAGAAAACATTCACACAAAAAACACATATTAACCCATGAGAAGGACAGCATCCTAATTCCTTGTACAGAAAAGGCAGTTTGGTAGAGAGAGAACTTGCACAGTCCAAGAATATTGATTTTAGTAATCTGACGTCATGTGTAAAACTCAAAATGATAGTTTATTGGCTTTAACTGTAACTTTGACAGAAGTTGGCCAATGGCCAGTCTGAGACAAATTCTCTAGGGAAAGAAAGCCTGAAGAACCTGCATTTTGTTTTCTTGAAGGAGGCAATATTTCTATTCTTTGGCTGTCAGATGTATCGGCACCAACAGTGACATTTAGTTGTTAAAACTATAGCGTTTGCCTGTGTTCCCATTGCACAGAGGCTCCATCTCAGCAGGGGGAACATTGGTATACGCCTAGATAGGGAGAGAGTTCTGAAGGTAGTGTGGGAGATGGCAAACCAAGGATATATTTGTTTTCCTGCTCTCCCAAAGACCCACCGATAGAAGTGATAGGGACGTAACGGTAAATCCATAGTGATGGTGGGAACAAAGCAATCCTCACAGATACAGCATAGAGAAGACCATGTGGAGAAATAAAGTAGAGGAAAAGTGCGGCTCTCTGGCTTCCTGGCAGAGAGCCCTCTGGGGTTTTAAATTTTGAGTTTCCAGGCATAGTCATCAGGAGCTAAGAAGGGCAGTAGCAGGATGTTGGGCCTGTGGCCCATTCCGTTCTGTTTATTGGAAGGAACTTCCGATAACATTTGTTTTCACTGTTTTCTGTATGTAATGAATTCTTGACCTTGTTTGGTCCCATGGAATAAGCACTTGGCATCCTAGAAAGGTAGAGTGGAGACGAAGTGACTGGACTGTAGAACTAACTTAGAACGAAAGAAGACTAGACTTGGGACAGAACTTCCCTGTGCTAAGACAATACCAAAGTAACTAACGCGCTCTCTTCGACAGTTGGAGTGGTTTAAAATGAAGGTAGTGTCCCCCGCACCCCCAACCGATATACCCCGAGGGAAAGCCGCATTGTCAACAATTCCTGCTACTTACACTAAACTGGTGCTGAGGAATGAGGCATTTACAAAAATAAATCTCTGTTGCTTCAAATGAGACCTATGCCAATTGTCTATACTAATCATTCTTGGTTGAAGTGAAAGGCAAGAAAAACTAAATATTTGATGAAGAAAGGCACAAACGGGCTGGAGAGATGGCGCAGTGGTTAAGAGCACTGGCTGGGTGGTGCACACCTTTAATCTCAGCAGTCAGGAGGCAGAGGCAGGAGGAGCTCTGTGAGTTCAATGCTGCACAGTGAGACCCTGTCTCAATGAATTAATTAGTTCTTTCCTAAGTGGGTGGGAGGCATGCAGAAGAGTTTAGGGTCGCTCTTCTTATTGGATCACAGTTCATAAAGTCCTTTGAAAAATACAAAGCTTAGTATGTCAGGGTCTTACGCTGTTTCTCTTCGCCAGAGGACCTCTGGAGATGTAATCAGGCCTGGATGTCAAGAACACAGGCTCTCATTTTCTCAGAGTAGGATGGGAAAAGATTTTATTATCACAAAACTGAGGCTCAAACACTTGATATAGTTGCAACATTCAGGCATTTGAACGCACATCCTAATCATTAACATACTAAAACAAACACTAAAAGGAAATTAAATGTTCTATAATAGGATTCAAGTATGAGCCTCTGAGATAAAATGTATAATAGTCCTGCAAGCACATCTATAAAGCTGAGTTTTTATACAGCCATAACTTCAGACTGTCACCATGTAAAAATACTCATGACATAATATGGAAAAATCAGAATGCACATTTCCTTTGCCCTGTGATTTTCACTAAAATATATACAAGCAAGATGAAAGTTCATAAAACTGCTTATATGAACTGTAGTGTAGCAGTCAAAATATAGGTAATTTTCCTGTTCTACATTTTATATTCTCAATAATGTTATGTAGAGTTTGTGGCTGAAAATAAGGTACCCAGTCTTTCAGGAGTTGAAGTCTGAATTTTGAAAGTCTCATAAAGAATTCTTGGTCAGTGTCCAGAAACCTATGGGCAGAGTCTGAGTCCTGCTGTTTGACTTCTGTTAGAGGCTGGACCAATGTAAACTGAGCCAATAGCAGTTTGTTCTGGTTAACTCATCCCCAAACCCTTCACCTGATGTCCCTTGCCTGCTAACGCATTCCATCCGTTCCCAGCCAGGAGACTGCGCTCTGCGTGTGTGGATGTGGTGGAGCACGTGTGTGCAGTGTTAGATCGGTCACTGACTCCTTCCTTCCTGCGTGTGTGTGGATGGTGGAGCACATGTGTGGATGTGGTGGAGCACGTGTGTGGATGTGGTGGAGCACGTGTGTGGATGTGGCGGAGCACGTGTGTGGATG